>JADDOH010005164.1:0-211820 GCA_016648135.1 Agrypnia vestita
CAATATTCTTACTATTTTCAAATTAAGCTAAACGCTTGTGCTATGAAAATAGGACTAACTTGCTTGTATGGAGTGAGATTCGAACCTGCGACCTTTGGATCACGAGGCGAGAGTCCTAACCACAAGACCAACAAGCTACTTATTTATATATGTATTCTTTTTATCTTTCTTTTTCTTCTGTTATTCTCCATTTTTTTCCTCTTTTCTCTCTGTTTCTTTTTAATATGTATGTTATTGTATTGAATTTTTTTCTAGTACTGTTCAATTGATATTTATATGACATTGTAGAAAACTTGGGGTATATCAGTCCACAAGCTGCTAACCCACAAATAACAAATATATAAATAAAATAAAAAATCTCTAAAAATCTTGTAAATAATTTCTCCAAATACCTAATCGAAATGGCCTGATCCTTGACCTAATCCTAGCGTTGAAAATTTAATACCTACAAGTAGTCTTACCCACATGTTTATTTCACAACAAAAAGATCTCTCATCCTTTTTCGCGGTAAAGAATTATTGAAATTATTACTTAAAATGTGCGATATTAAAATTTTATACGTAACCATAAAATCCCGTCTTTTTAAAAATAATACTCTAACGAGATCCTAAAAATCGCGAAGAATGATTCGTAATCAAAGGTAACAGTCTGGAATAGTCTGAAAGGAACTCATACACTTCAAAATACGCTGGAAAGAACTATAACTCGATATAAATTACACAGAAAAGGCGCACGACGCAACAGTTTTGAGTTTGAAAGACACGAGGGACCTTATAAATGAGTGAAACAGATAGCGACGGCCGATTTGGTGCGAATATTGACCAGCGATAAATTACGAGAGTACCTACCGGCGTCCGAAAAGTGTTCTGTAGTGATTAGTGCGATACAAACGAACTAAAACAAATTTTTTAGAGAAAGTATGAATTACTGATCATTGCGCTAATTAAATTTGTGTCAAAAACTTTTTGAGAAATAAAAAGATTCATTTTATTTCTAGTTTTTCATTTTGCTTCTCACCGCCACGACCTTGTAACAGAAATAAATTAGAATAAATAATATTAGTAGATTAATAAATCGATAAAAAAAAATCGAATGTAGGTAGATGGTAGGTATCCGTTTCCGAGATATTGGTGGTAGAACTATTGTTGTGTGACACGCATAAAATTTATACGCGCATACATTCAAATAATATTAATAACTATTTTAATAATTTAACAATAATAATAACAATGATATAATAACTTTTCACAGCCCTTCGTTAAGGGACCGACAAAAATATATTTACATAGGGGGAACATTCACTGCCACACTACGTTTCTGTTTTTTCCTTCCACACAATTTCAAGGGTTTACTTAGGCGGCAAAAAGTTGTGTGCCTCTATAACCCTGACGCGGCGGGTAGTGATTGCGAGCCACGCACCAATCTAACTCAATTAATTAACTCAAACACTCATGATATTGGTTATTTCGTGTGACATTTAACAAGAAAACCGGTTAATTCGTAATATTATACAGCACGATTGATTTATTTTGAGCTCGGTTTGCAATCTTTATGAAACGAGTTTGAAACTCTAAGAAAGAGTTAGTTCAGTGACGAAAGAAAAGGTACGGGATGTGCAAGTTGGCTTTTGTGGGTGAAAGAAGATGCGGGGATCAGATCTTTTCTCTGTGAGTATTGACGAAAAAGTTTTAAACGATAAATCAAAAACTTCTTCGTGCAATTGTACATCTGCCAAAGGCTTACGATATAGTCATAAGAGAAAGCTATGGAAGGTAGTATCTGGCTACAGGGTGGATAGTAAACTTATACACGCAATTATAATCCTATACGATGGAAGTACTGTGTGTGTAAGAATCGATGGATCATTCACACCGCCTTTTTGATTGTGTACTGTTTACTGTACTGTACGCGAATGATGCAATATTAATGGCAAATAACGAACACGACATACCTAGTCTAGTAAGCAGGATGTAGGTATAATGTATAAAGAAAGTTACGAATGTTAGTTAATAAGTCAAACGCGAGGAGGACAGTGAGACAACGTGCAGGAAGAATTAATAAAAACGCTGGGATTTAATACAGGATTTATTGATTACTGAAGGTTCCAACTTTTGAGTCAGATCGGTCAAACGGTACAGACTTGCATCGAAAGTATATCAGGGGAGGAGGAGGGGTAAAAGAATAGGGGGAAATATCGCCTATGTTACCCACCAAGTTCTGAAGAATAAGTTTCCAAATTTTGAGTCCGATCGGTCGAACGGTACGGATTTGCATCGAAAATATGTTAGGGGGAGAGGAAGAGGTAAAAGAATAAGGGGAAAATGTTGCCTATGTTACCCGCCGGTTCCCAAAGCATAAACTTACAAAATTTGAATCGAATTAGGCAAACGGTGTGGATTTGTATAAAGAACAGACAGACAGACGTTGAGTTTTTAGGTACAGATTTATGGCATGTCACCCGGTATTCAAAAATATCGAGAATTTGGTTGGCAGAAACACATTAAAATGTTCTTAGGTTTCCACGACTATTTAGAATCTTCTGGGGTAGGTCTACGACCTTTCTGGCCAACATTTCGCATTTCATTGAGGGGTACATCTTCAGGTCTGATATATTGTTATGAATGCTGAATTTTTAGTTAGAATTAAAAGTATTGGCTTGCAATATCTGGTGAAAAGTGGGGCATTTTGCCAGTGTTGCATTTTGTATTTAAAATGTTCTCAGGTTTTCACGGCAGTTTGGAACTTCTGCGTGTTGTTTTCTGGGATATTCTGCCATGTATATCTGACCTTGCTGACCGACGTTTCGGATCTCATTACAAGGTCCATCATTAGCTCTGATAGGCATACACAGAAGATTGTATTTGTATTTGTATATTTTATTTAGTTATAATAAGGTACATATTTTTACATCTGGTACTTAAACATAAATTTAAATAGCATAATAATAAACATAATTTAAGCAACATAATGATGCTCAAATTAAATTTATGTCCAGTGACTTTTTGATAAATCAGTATAAACTTTAAATTGTTTTAATTTTTCATTTGTCTCCCGCAGCCACGTCCCGTGACAATATAAAAAGGATGTCGCTTTAAAACTCTAATGAAAAAATTGATATCTGGGGATGACAAATTTCAGCCACAGATGGCGGTAGTAAAATACAACTAACAAACGAAATAAGGTGTGCAAAGTTAACATGCATTTATACAATTTCTAAAAATTTGAGAAATATTTTATGGTAGTCTATCATGGATGGAATTGGAGAACGTTACATTGTGTTAAGTGGTCACTTAAGCCAGCCAATGATGATAGGTCGTAAGCTCTATTAACAATAGACTTTCATACCTATTATCTCATATAAATAGTTTCGCCTCTACAAGACATTTATAATATATCTTGATCATGGATTTAATTTACGTTGCCTAAATTTGTTTATCTCAATTTATGGCAGGAAGACGTAAAACCATACTCGGCTCTGCGAGTTTTATTACGTTTAACATATTTAGTGTGTGATTCTCGGAAGCGAAATTTGGGTCATCTTACATATTCAACAATTCTCAGTAATTAATTATTACTTTAAATCAATAACATTTACTTTTAAGGGGGGGGGGGTAAGGTTTTTAACTTTTTTTCTTGCATTTTATTTTTAATTTTTTTAAATGAATGTATAACATCGCAAGAATATTGTGTCAAAATTTCAAGTCAATCGGAGCAAAATTGACGAAATTATGAACATTTGAGCGATACTCAGACTGATTTTCTATACCTGCTCGGGCAGCTAAGAGACGCGCTCACCTGAGGACTACCGGACGTGCTATTTGTATTGGAAGAGTTTTGCGTAGACAAGGACAAAAAGATGCTGATGATGAAAGCTCTTTGCTGTGTGAACATGGCATCGACGATTATGTGTAAGTATAAAACAAGTGTTGAGTTTTATTTTGAATTTTACAGTGTGCAAAACTTTAAAGCGTTTTCCCCACATCTCACGTTTTCAAAGTCGGTGTCCATCATAACTTCAAAACTACTGCACCCATCCTTTTGAAATTTTGAACACTATTTCTGTACATAATTTACGAGGTAACGCTGGAGACTTTTTTCAAAAATGTTATTAATTTTTATTTTTTAATAACAAATTAGTCGATTTTTTTCGCAAAAAATCGCGTTTTTCCCTTCAAAGTGTTCCAAAAAATTTAAATTTCAAAAAACCCTACCAGCGTTACCTGGGATAACCTATTATCTAACAAATGAACTTTGATTTTTTGATTTCAGATGATCTAGCACCAAGTTATGATGGACACCGCAATTCTACTTTTTTCCGAGACACGTCCGAATAATTGCTGCCATTGCCGTATTCTTAAATATTTCTTCTTGAAAATTTTACACAATATTTTTCAAATGTCATACTTTAATATACCATTGGTTTTAATAAAGAGATTTTAACTGTGTCGTCACAAAAAATTCACAAAAACATGCCTTTTTTTGTACGAATTAACCTTACCCCCCCTTAAGGTAAATAATTACTTCATTTTGAAACACAATTTTAACGACTCAAAATACATAATTCTATTATGAAATAAAACAATTTTTAATTAATTTTTTGAGATCTTTGATTCTAAAGGTTTCTTTAATTTGCATGAATAATAAAACGCTGAATTTATTATTACCATTACAAAAATTAATAATTCCTTTTCATTAATTTTATTAGACCATTGCAAGTAAGTTTTCGATTCGTAATCCCTAAGCCTTCCATTATTATACAGCGATCGTAAAATGTTTATTCCTCTAAATAGGTAATGACGTTCTTCAGATAGGATCTTTACATTCAGGCCTGGGCAAGTAGGGTGGAGGGTTTTATTATGCCATTACTATTTACGGTATCGTTAAATATCCTAAACGGGGGGTTTGTTTATTTTTAATTACAATTTATGTCTAACAGTCGGAGGTAAGGAACATTACGCTTCTGATCTCGGCCCCTGGCAACTTTAAAAAGAGTCTGACAGATGTCTGCAGCTGAGAGATTAAGATGAACAACGAAATTTATTTCAGGGTGGGGTAAAAACAACCCTTCTGATAAAAAGTCTGGTTCCTTATCGTACGAAAAATAATATGTACAGGGTTATTTCGAAAACATTAATAAATTCGTAGGACTATATTCCCGTTTTGTTTATGAGTCGAAAATGTTCAAGCAACCATCTATAGTTATGGAGATATATGCGACATCGAAGTATGCATTTTTTTTAATACGTCTGACTTATTTTTTGTAAAACGTTAGACTTTCATTACAGTAACTTATATCGAATATGAAAAATTCATTCCCTTTAATACAGGTCACCACACACAAGAATCAAAATTCTCTTTGGAGAGGTATACGTGCAAAAAAAAAGAATTGTTAACATTTTCTAGTTATCATTGTAATAAAATATGATATATATTATTAATTAAATAAATAAAAAAATATTAAAAAGACAAATAAAATAGTAAAAACCTTTGAATTTCAATTGGAAAACATGCCAAATGGGTTTTTATCATCTTAATTAACTTGTATTGAAACGAATGAATTTTTCGTAATCGATATAAGTTACTATAATGATAGTTCAACGTTTTGTAAAAAATAAGTCAAATACTGAAAAAAAAATGCAAACTTTGATATTGCATAACTCCAAAACTAATGATGGCTGGTTGAACATTATCGACTCATAATCAAGGCACGAATACAGTCCTGCGAGGTTATTAAAGTTTTCCAAATAGCCCTGTATATACTATGATGTAGGTACGGGTAAGCAAAAAATTGTCAGCAATATATTAAATTACATTTAAAATTTGCTCCATGAACCAGAGTTTCTGTTACATGCTTATTTATGTATTAAAATATGAAGTGGTGCCTAGTATCGTCACAGTTGTGGACTTATGAGTGAGTAGATCATGGTACAGAAAATAAGTGAGGCGTCTGTTGGCGATAATTTGATTAGAGAATATCCACATTCTGGAGCGATCAGATATTGGAAGATGGCATTTTTGTACAACTGGAGAGCGTGCCTAAGAAAATGTGTGATAGAGTTATGAGTGTTGTGTTAGGACAGAAGATATACCACTTTCACCCCGAGTGCGGCTTTCAATCCTCTCTGCCTATCCATATAGAGAAACAACTTTATTATAAATAAGCAAGTAAGTGAAATTCAGAACTGTGTATGTAAATTGTTAAAACAAGAGCTAATGTATTCTAGATTTGTCTTATTCGTTTGAGTTTAGTCACTCTGTAAACATCTGTAATTTTACCCCACTTCCAAAAAAATATACTTTAATACAACAATTTCACTTTTATAACTAAAATTCATTTTATAAAAATAAAGTAATGTTAGGTTTTGGAAAAATAAAATGAATAATTTTCGAATCGCACAAGTCTCCGAGTGGTTTTATAATATAATAATATTAAACATAATAGTTTCGTTGTCTATCCGCCTGTCTGTCTTTCCGCCGTAACCTCGTGTAATGTTCGTTATTTCATTCGAATTCACGTCTGAAAAACAAATTAAATGGCTCGAACCCCGGGCCAGCAATAAATACTATGAATATTTATGTACTAAGGCTTAGCAAAGACGCAAAACACACAATAATTTTGTGTTCAACAAAATCATCATTTTTGTTGTTTTGCTTATGTGAATACTTTCGTGACACCACACACTGCTTTTTCTGTTTATATAAATAAAATTAGGATAATTTAAAATACTCGCACATTATGAAATGTTGTCCCACATATTTACAAAGTTAGAGTAACATAAAGCTTACTTTAAGCATAAATGATATATTTTCTTCTTCAAACACAGAAAAATTATTTTGTGGTGATATTATAATTATAATTTAAAGAAATAAACTTTGTCTACACAACTTTCTTTATTATTAAAAAAATCAACATGTTTCGAAGCCAATGGCTTCGTCGTCGAGATAACAAAATTAAATTTAAAAATCGAAGCATAGATAATCAAAATACTAAAAAGTTATATATGGAAAAGTACCTACTAAACATGAAAATAAATTTAAAAGATAATAATAATAATCATGATATTAATTAGGGTTTTCAAATTTTACATACAAATTATACAGAATCACAGTTTGATAAATTAGAAATTTTGGAAATAATAAAGAGTGTTAACAGTAAATTGAATGTTATAAATAATCAGGTCCCTTTTGCAAATAGTTATTTTTTAAATTTATTTTCATGTTAAGTAGGTACCTTTCCATATATAACTTTTTTATATTTTGATTATCTATACTTCGATTGTCAAGTTTAATTTTGTTATCCTGACGAAGAAGCCATTGGATTCGAAACATGTTGAATTTATTCAATAATAAAAAAGTGGTGTAAACAAAGTTTATTTCTATTAATAAATGATATGTATTATAATTGATAACTAAAGCAGAACTAAATTGTAACAAAAACACAAAGTTGTTTTAATCAAATAATCTTCTAATACAGGTTGAACGTAACGAAGTTGATTTAATATCATTTAATTCTTCTTGCGATGGTTTCGTTTCAAAGTCACGCAGACAGGTAAACGCAACGAAATTCGAGAACAAGCAAAACAAACATGTCATTATTTTCGTTTGCCAGCAGCCTTTGTTGGGGCGCTTCACAAAGTCGAATAACAGTTTCATTATAACAATCCAATTAAGTCGCGAATAATTGGACTGTGGGTGTAAAATGAGATGATTCCAAAAAATGTACGAAAAAATATAAGCGTATAAAAATGAGCTCCTTAAATTACATTACAACAAAAAACTTATTATTATAATTTAAGTAGCTTGTTGGTGTTAGCTCGCTTAGTGATCTGGTGGTCGGTGGCTCGAGCCCCACTCCAGGACACCAGCAAGTTAGTACTATTTTATTAAGTACTATGTTAATGTATGTAAAGTAAGTGCTATGTTAATATGCATATTAAGTGCTATGTTGATTTATATTTAGCTTATTACAACTTAATAAAATATACAAATACAATCTTGTGTGTATGCCTATCAGAGCTAATGATGGACCCTGTAATGAGATCCGAAACGTCGGTCAGAAAGGTCAGATATACAAGGCAGAATATTCCAGAAAACCATACGCAGAAGTTCCAAACTGCCGTAAAAACCCGAGAACATTTTAAATACAAAATGCAACACTGGCAAAATGCCCTCTTTCCACTAGATATTGCAAGACAATACTTTTAATTCTAGCTAAAAATTCAGCACTCATATCAAAATATCAGAGCTGAAGATGGACCCTTCAATGAGATCCGAAATGTTGGCCAGAAAGGTCGTTGACCTACCCCAGAGATTCTAAATAGCCGTGGAAACCTAAGAACATTTTTAATTGAGTTTCTGCCAACCAAACGTTCGATATTTTTGAACACCGGGTCACATTCCATAAATTAATTAATAAATATAATTAAATGTATCGATTATACGAATTATATTTAAATATCGAGTACCTTGTTGGTCTTGTGGTTAGGACTCTCGCCTCGTGATCCAAAGATCGCGGGTTCGAATCTCACTCCAGACCAGCAAGTTCGTACTATTTTTATAGCACAGGCTTTAGGCTTAGTTTGAGAATAGTGAGAATATTGATGCTACACGTATTCCGTGTTCGCATCTCTATTTAAAAAGTATATATTTTAATAATGAATTCATTATTATATTCAATTCAATTCGATTTATTAATTTTTTATGTAACATTTACATTACAAACACAAAATTTAATTCGTAAATGTTATAAATAAGTTAGAATTATATAAGCATATATAAACAGTAATAATATATAAAATCATTCACATGAAAGGTGTAGGAGAATCCTGCTTTGGAATTCCCTATGGAACAGATCGATATCCAGAGTAATATTGTTCAACAATGCTACTGTGCAGTAGCTCTTCCAACAGGCATAACCATTGGCAGGTTGGTCCTGTATATTGGAATGTGAAACAATCTATGCTGACGCTATCAGGAACGTACAAACCAATGCTCCGCATAATTTCAGGATTATCGATCATACTGCGCAACAATCGATAATAAATAATACTAATTTATATTACATACAAATATTTGAAACTGTCTTTTCTATTAAAATTTTGCCCAAATATTTTTTACGTCCTTTTAAGTTGCATATATATGTAATTTTGGATGCTTCTGGTCGCCGATATCCTACTTGGAAACATATTGTTCCTCTGTTTGATTTTGTTATTTTATAAAATGGTAATTTTTGCGCGGGCGGACACTATGCGATTCCAGAATTAATATTTTTTCATGTGTTGGGGCGCATTTATCGGGATACATTTGTAGGGGTGGTTTTTGCAGGGGCACATTTGTCGGGATGGTTTCGTCGGAATGTATTTAACGGGTCATCGAATTCGAGACACTGACTGAAAAGTGTCGGAATGCGGGAAAATATTAAAATTACACATATTAAAAATAATATGATCCCGCGCTAAAAAGACCCATTAATATATTTCCTTATGACCCATTACTATATTGCCCCATGACCCATTACTATATTTCCTTAAGACTCATTAATAAAGAGTCATAAATAATACTACAAATCATAATACTGCCTTGAGTGTGTACAGGGTTATTTGGAAAACATTAATAACCTCGCAGGACTATATACTCGACCTAATATCAATAGTTATTGAGATATGCGACATCAAAGTTTCCATTTTTTTTTCAGTATTTCAAACTATTTTTTATAAAACGTTGGACTCTCATTACAGTAACTTATATATATCGAAAATGTAAAACTCATTCCATTTAATACAAGTCAAATAAAATACTAAAAACCTAAAATACATTTCATTTAATACAAGTCAAATAAAGTAATAAAAACCAATAAAAAACAATTTTTCAGGATTTTTATCATTTTATTTAACTTGTATTGAAACGAATGAATATTTCGTGATCGGTATAAGTTACTGTAATGATAGTCCAACGTTTTACAAAAAAATAAGTCAGAAATATTGAAAAAAAAATGTAAACTTTGAACATTCGCATATCTCAATAACTATTGATCAATGCAGGAATATAGTTCTCCGAGATTATTAATGTTTTCCAAATAGCCCTGTATGTATTACTATAACAAATCTTCTACATTACATTATATACACTAGATGTCATGATAATTATGTCCACATGGAAAGAAATAGTGACATATATTTAGGATTATTGTTATTTATTTATTTCTATAAAATTAATCTGTTAATTGATGTTAAATATGTTAAGTATTTCTGTAACTTAATTACTTTGAACTTCTTTTAGAAATCTCAAGGTGGTGCCATGGGAATACAATTAGTCCTAAGAAGATATTAACAGAAATGTAAATCAATTTATTTAAATTTTAAATAAAATAAACATTTCTCTTCGAATGTATTATTTTCAAAGCTTCAGAAATAGCCGAACGAAATCGTATTTCTTTTGTTTTTGCACGGAATAAGTGAACATTCCGTCAAAAATGGCAAGGAAACGCAAATAAAAATCCATAATCGGGTTAGCAACAAGATATTTGAGAGCGAGACTTCTTCAAATATCGATGGCGTCGGTGGAGAAAATCTGACGGCATAATGAAAATCAACCCTATTAAAAAATACAGGGTACAACTAACAAAAGAAATATCTAAAGCAATCTGCATAGTAATCAGGGTTATTGTGCCTTTGCTGGGGGAAGTTTTTAAATTCGGTTGTTATACTCCGATAAAAAGCTTGTTCGAGTGTTTTGATTTTATCTGTCCAAATGGCGTATTGTCCAGGGAAATTAGTACTCCAGCTCAGTTATGGGTGGACATTGAAAAGCATTCTAGGGAAAGCACAACATATGATTTTCATAAAAAATGTATTAATATGAAGATTATAATATAAAGGTTTCTGCTGGTAGCAAAAACATTACAGGTGGATTCCTGCCTTGATAATGTCGAAAGTGTTCAAACAACAAAGAAACGATAAATACCTTTCAATAATTAAAAATACTTTTTTTAAAAAGATTTTACTTTTTACACAAAACTTAGATTACTACTGAAGTACACATTAGCCTCGTTTTATTTATATCATATATCAATATAACACCAGAAATATGAAAAGAATAAGATTACCATATAAAAAAAAGTATATGCACAGAATTGTCTAATGTACAGAGGTATAAAACTACACGATGAGATACCAGAAAACATAAAGATGAATAAATTTAAAAACAAATACCATAATTATTGTAAAAGTAATATAGAATTGTAGAGCATAAGATGTATTATTAATTATAGAGTGTATCATAGATAAGATTAGATTTAAATGTAAATATATACGTTATTATGGATAGTATATTAGTAATAGATTTAAGAATATAGAGTGTTAAATACTAGTTAATATACAAACTGAAATATTAACTAACTTAAGAAATAAATAAAAAACAATAAAAATAAAAAATACATTTTTTTTAAAAGATTTTACTTTTTACTTGGATTACTACTGAAGTACAGATTAGCCATTTTAAGAAGAACGTATCCCGGATATAAAATCACTAATGTATTAAATAATACATTCGTTCAATTTCTATCTTTACCTATAAAACTCAATGTCTGTCTGTTTACTTTTATTTATTTATGTGATATTTATGTTAACATATCTATGTTTCAGTGATCTCATCCAAATTTTGAATACTTATACTTTAGGACACGGCAAAAAACATAGGTCACATTTTCCCTTTCCTTTCCCCAGCGATATATTTATTATGATAAATATGCTCTGTCTGGGCTGACAACACATCAGCCCTGATGATGGACCCTGCAATGGATTCCGAAACGTCAGTTACAGAGAGGTTAGATATACACAGCAGAATATCCCAGAAAATTACACCAGAAGACCGGGAAAACCTGAATATTTTTATATTTGTATTCCATGTTCCCAAACACGCAACGTATTTACGTGGACAAATGAATGTTGTGTCTTAATTTTTCATTTAATATAACGCGTTATTTTATATGTTATTAAAATTTACAATTTGTACCCATATCGGGATACCTGAAGTAGGTATTAGTAAACTATGATGGGATGTCATGTAATAAATGGATGATGATATAATAAAAATTTAAAAGAAGTTTGATGTTAATAACTTTCATAAATTCTGTGTGTAGGTACTGTCATAAAAAAATGCTAAAATAAATAAATAAATAGATTTTCCATTTTACATTTCAAAAAGTAAAATTTTGTCGGTTCGCAGAAGGGTTGACGCAGATTTTTATGTCTCTATGGGACCGATATAGCGCAATCTTTTCTGCCATAATACATTATTGGTGTGAGAATATTCCCTTTGAGAACTTAGAGGGTGTGTCGCGCCATCTGCGACCCACTGTAAAACCTCCCTTCACCGGATCCGCTGTCATACCTCCCTCCCACTAGCGCGGCCCGTGTGTCCGTAAACATATTCTAATACACACAAACAGGCCTCATATCTAGTTTCCAGGGATATTCTTAGGGCCTGTTATTTGATCAGAAGTTAGAGTAAGAGTTAAGCAAAAAGCATAGAATTTTACGAAAACGGGTGTTTCGGTTGGTGAAGAATGCAAAAATCTTTTTTTTTCTTAAGTATTACTCTTTTGATACTTATTATATAGATACATATGCCAAACTGCACAGCAGTTTTATGGCTTAGGTATATCTATGTAATAAGTACTTACTTATTATTTAGATACATACTTCTGATCAAACAACAGGCCCATAGTCTTCTGGAGATATGTATTTTTCAGGTTAAGAATCGAAACCAGTGTGCTGATTCTAGAACACTTTTATTTATATTTACTTAAGAGGCCTCAGTACACGATTTTCGTATTTGTTCTCGATTTTGCTAAATTTAACGTAAACTTTTAAATCATTTTGCAAAACCCATAGCTAAATAGGCTTTTAATCAATTTTATTATGATAGATCCATTTACTCTTGAAGCATTTCCCTAAAAAATATGAACAAACATTTTGTTATAACATCAATAAAGTTATAACCCCGAAACACTATTTTAGTTTTCAAGCAATAGAGTTATCTTTGGTACACTTAATCTCGTATATTTTCAAATGAAGAACAAATAATTTATTTAAAAATTGATTTATACAGTTTGAAGAAGAAGTTGTGCTATTCAGACATTACTATTTTTCGACAAGTTGTTAAATATATCATTTTATAAAAGACAAAAATTAAACGTTCTGTTTCCTATATTGCAGTATCCATAAAACCATTAAAATATCGATTATTTTAATTAAATTTTACATGCGTACTAAGAAAATTTCCCTGTCAATAATATAAAAATATTCAAAAAATTATACCTCATACTCAAGAAGTCGAATTAATTAAACGTATAGTCTAAAATGCGCGAGCTCGCCGCCGCCGATACGATAAAATGCGACATTTTTCATAATTTTCTCATGCACGCTCTACAGTTGTTGAAGTTTTTAACATACCATACCCTAATATTTTCTGTATCTGATCGTGCCGGGTCTTTCGCGGACATCTTCTGTTACTGTTGCCTTCAACACTCGCCTCATATATTTTTTTAACTCTCCTTTCTTCGTTCGTACGTTCCACATGACCAAACCATCTCAGTTATCCTTCCCTTATTGTATCCACCACGGTACAACCAGCATTACATTCACTTCTAATTTGTACATTCCTCAATCTATCGACCAAGGATTTTCTACGCAAGCGTCTAAGTAACCGCATTCCATCGTATTCAGTCTACTTTCATTCCTGTTTTGTCAATAATTAAAAAAAAATTAAAGATAAGCCAATATTGAAAGTCCCATCTAAGAGTGCTGCAGGCTTGGATGGAAACGAAAGAATAATTTGATTATGGCAATACACATTTCAAATACTTAATTTGAACACTGACATTGAGGTGATCTTGTTGTTCAAAATGCGCCTTTCTAACGTTACATTTTACCCAACAGGTATATCATTACCTAAGGGAAATATTATTATTCGTCTTAAAATAAGCCTCTAGTATAAAATATTTGCCAAGACCGCTCGTAATAAAATTTCTCTCTTCGATTTTGTTGACTCGGAAAATAATAAAAAACATCTCTTCGAATTTTCGGCCCTGTCTCATTAATAAAACATTTAAATATAAGTAAAATACTCCGTAAACATTTTATTGAATAGGATGTTTTTTCAAAGTAAATAAATAATATATACGGCACCTACTTCCGTTTCGCATTACAAAATAAACATAGCGCAGGTGTATCAATAAAACAAAATATTCTCCAGATCTTGACTCGCTTCTTTATGGACAGTCCGTGTTTGAATTCTACCTGCGTATTTATTTAATTATTTAATTTTGTTTCCTTTTTATTCTAGAGAATTGGCGATTTAGAAATCATGTAAGATGGTTTTTCTGTTTCCTTATTTTCTGCAAGGATCACGTGACGTGAAAAAAATCCAGAAAGAAAAATGAAAAAAATATAATTTTTAAAAAATATTTCTTCGTCACTCTTAATTCTATAAGTATTGATTGAAGTATTGATATTAAATATTTTGATTGAAGTAGCCATTTTAAAAAGTAATAATTAAATTTAGTTAATTTTAAGTAAAAAATATAAAAAACCCATTAATTATAGAAGTCTCACAGAGGCGGAGCTATTTATGTGTGTATGGACATCTTTATAGGGTAGCCACAGGTCTTATGACCAGTATTAGCTGGCTTATAAGTGAATACTTTACACAATTCAACGTTTAACAGTTTGGCATATCTACAATGTAATAAATATCAAAAAATTAATAAATATATAAACAAAAAAAAAACACATTATCAAAATTTTGAAAATTGTATATATGTTATCTTCTTTTTCTTCATTCAAATATTTGAAGGGACAATAACATACACACCAGAATACATCTGAAAATTATTATTTAAAATTTTCAACTCAATTTATAGTCAAGTATACATTTTTACCAATATTTTTATGTGTGCCCTGAGAACACAATTACTGTATTTTGTCCATAGAGGGATAGTTATTAATTAATTAAGGGCCACCCTGTAAAGACTTCTATACACGTTTCCCATATAAATAGCTTCATCTCTGTGACAATTCTGTAATCTATTTATTTATAATTAATGATTATCCCTCTGTGGACAAATCCATAAATTGTGTTCTCAGAACATACCCATATAAAAAATTATTGCATTACAGATTTAAATATATGTATGACATGCAATGTCAATTCTAATTTTTGTAAAACTTAAGGCACATAAAAATTTTATTGCACCATATGAAGGTCCAATGCTATTATTTGTGCGCTGGGAGAGAAATTAGGAAAAACATTACCATACCTACCAATTACCATTACATTACAAACACAAAATTTAATTAGTAAATGTTATAATAAGTTAGAATTATATAAGCATATATAAACAATAATAATATATAAAATCATTCACATCAAAGGTGTAGGAGAATCCTGCTTCGGAATACCCTCTCAGAGACATGGAACAGAATATTATTGTAATATTGTTCAGCATAGTAGTAGCTCTTCCAACAGGCATAACCATTGACAGGTTGGTCCTGTATATTGGAATGTGAAACAATCTATGCTGACGCTATCTTAGGTAATTATCGGGAACATACAAACCAACGCTCCGCAAAATTTCAGGATTATCGATGATACCACGCAACAATCGGTAAACATGCGTAATCAAATACACATTCCTTCTAGTCTGTAAACTGTTGTAGCCAAGCATACCCTGGAGGAACTCGGTTGGGTAAAGCCAAGGATAATGCC
The DNA here is from genome assembly GCA_016648135.1 of Agrypnia vestita. NCBI lineage: Eukaryota > Metazoa > Arthropoda > Insecta > Trichoptera > Phryganeidae > Agrypnia > Agrypnia vestita. The sequence continues at coordinate 15,769 of JADDOH010005164.1, forward strand.
CGTACTCTCTCATATAGAGATACCTTAGAAACTTTTTTGTACTTTCTCTACCATAAGTAAATACTTAACCTCATGTGGCCCCCAAATCATCGAGCCACTCTCGAGTCTACTTCGCACCAAGGAGTTGTAAAGAGTTCTCAGTACGCGGCTATTTTACGAAAACCCTGGCTGTACGCAGAACAAATCCTAACATTTTCAATGCATTACCACTTACCGCCTTTATGTGGTCGTGAAAGGACAGGTTGCTCACAAATCTAATGCCGAGATCCTTAACATTTGACGTTCGTGTAAGATTTTGGTCGTTCATTTTGTAGCGAAAGAATAGAGTTTTTTGGGCCCTAGTAAAAGATGTAACCGAACACTTGGAAACATTAAACATAAGTTTATTTCGCCTTCCCCATTAACATATATGTAAAATATAGTAAGACGCATGAATAAATTAAAAAAGCTTATGATAACTATAAAACGAAGGAATATTGCATACTTAAGACACATGACACGTGTCTCGTTATAAATTGTGCGCGCGTCATATCTGCTTTACGTGCGCTATCATATCAAATCATATGCGCGTGCGCACCCGCATTAACGGTGTGGACCTGCAATCTAATAAAAATCTCCCCCGTTCGTGGAATATTATTTTTTATTGATTAATTGAAGATTATGAATTAATTGAAGAAGGCAAGAATTTGTTAACTAACATTTTTGTCAAAAATGAGTTAATAAGCCGTCTAAACTAAATATTGTACGCTCTTTCCATTGGAAATAAGTTCAGAACTTAAACATAATTAAAACATGTTCAAATCATAGGGATGAACATGTTAACTACACTTTTTCATTAAAAAAAATCAGTTACTAATCGGAAGACATGTTATCTTCAATAATATCATGTTCATGCCATCATTCTGAAATTAATATTTATGGTTAATATAAATTTTACTCTGGCAGTACTGTCATATATATTTTTTTATTTGAAGACTATTATAATATGTACTTATATATTATTTTTCAATAATTTTAAATGGTACTTACCATGTTTTGTATTCTTAATTAACATGCCAGGTATTTTGTAATTTCGGATAATGGATGGTAAAAAGGGATAGCATTTGAAGGGTTGTCTGACGTTTGTGTTTTACCAATTTTAAAAAGGTGTTATTCTGTTAAAAAACGAGTTAAAAACCGAGAAATGGTTGTTAACTACATTTTTTTAGGGAAAATATGTTTATTTTTATTTTTTTGTGCATTAATGCGTTTTTTTTTACTTTTTAAATACTTTTTTGATATTTTAGTGCCATAAATCAATAAAAATTAATCTTGAATTAGCAATAAAACATATTTTTCAAAGGGGAAATGCAAATGTCTAATTATCTCAAAATGACTTGAATGTTAGTTAACAACTTCTTGTCACGGGGTCTTCAATCATTACAAGATGTAATCATTTCTTTCACATTGTTTCAAAATGAGAGGTTTAAATTACTATTTTAATCAAAATAATCCACCTCTTCCGAAAATACCCCGTCTGAGCAAAATCTCTTAACGTCTGTCAGATGTAAAAAGGAGAGAAATGAGAAATTCCCTCCGCGTTATTAACCCTGTTTACAAGTTGAGTGCCGGCAGGACAGACACGTTGTCAAAGTTGTTTTGAGCGTAAGGCTGGAATGAGTTATCGCTCGGTAAACAAATAATTTACATGAGTTTGAAGTTTGCCCACCGCGAGAGCTTATTGTTGTAAAGTTTTCGATTGTGTATTGAGGGCGTATTGTTCAGGGTTGTTTTTGATCCCTGCGCGCGAAGCTTCCGCCATGTATCGTGCTGCGGTGCGGCGGAATATTATTATGTTTACAGTAGTGGCAAAAACTTTACTCAAATATATACCACCAGGGTGAAAATATTTGAGGGTAAGTTTTAACAACAACGAACGAATAGTTTATTTTAAGGATTTTCTCTTCTTCTTTTTTTGTTAGATCTTTGATCTGTGTTGACAGGTCAGTGCTGGTATTGTGAGGAGGACGTCCAGCTCTCTCTCCATCTCTTTGGTGGTCTCCCTGGCGGTCGGCGCCCCTCTGGAATCCCGCGCATCACGGCTCTGGTAAGTCTCGTCTGCTCTATTCTTTCGATATGGTCCCTCCAGAAACGCCTTCTCTGCCTGCTACGTCTTACAATGTCTTATATCGTCATGATCGTAGAACAATGACGGATGTGCAAAAATTCCATATTGACTATTTGGATCGTTAAAAAATGAAAAAAAAAGTCATCTAATGGTATATAAAAAGTGTATTTTTTCTCATTAATTTAACCATCGTTATACGAAGTCGGTATAACGACGGTTCTGATTTGCGATCGTAGAACAATGCAGCAGTGTAAAAACGTCGTTGTACTGCGCTGACTGTATTTGAGGTTTTAAAGGTATCCACTTTAAATAACTAACCCAACTTTCAAAGGAAAATCTTTTGTAGTTATCGAGCTGTGATACAGTGTCTTTATGTAAATAAAACTTCAAACTGCTCTCCTGCAAACTTGAGAAAAATCACATCCGTCGTTGTTCTACGATTATGACGATATGTCGCAGGTTCTGCGGATTTCCGCATTAGGTACTCTGTCTGTTTGTTTTCAGGATGTGTTTTAAGGATATCTCGATAAAATGTAATAATATTTAACGACGCCGCGATGGTCAAAAACTAGATTTAATCAAAAGATACAGATCGTAATGCACTTCACCAGTCTCTATCCTGGGTTTCTCCAGACAGATACAACGCGCGAATTTACTGTGTAATTTTCCTGATTTTCTTTGTTCTAGAAATACGCCCAGGATAATTTCCTTTTATAGGCAGTCATATCGAACTATAGAGTTGCCGAAACACTGTAAAAACTTTTATATAGTACCTGACAGCGCGTATTGCGCTTGGATTTGTTACAGGATTGAGGCATTGGAGAGAAATCTAGATTGGAAAGAGAAATGTAGAATGTGAACCTAATATTTTGGTTGCTTGTTTGATATTTATATATATATTTTTTTAAATTTATTTATTAATTATTGACCCATAAGGCTTTTAAAATAGATAAGTAAGTGTACATAATCAGAATATATAGATAGTTTAAAGAGAAAAAAACAATAACATGTAAACATAATAATGACATAAAGAGAAAAGAAAATATGGATACAAATATATAAAGATAAATATAAAATAAAGTAAAAAGCAAGTTTGTATATAAAAACAGAAGCATAAGAAAAACATAATATAATAGTAATTTAAAAACAAAAAAGTATTAATGTAGAATGAAAAGATATAGCACAAGCATTGAAAGTAATATTATAATAAAAAATATACATACAAATACAAATCAATTATTTAAGTCAAATTCGACAAATACTAGTAATCTTTCAATACACCTTTTAATATATGTTTGAATAATATATAGGTATTGGCAAAGACGTCCGGTTGCTCGTATCTGTTTGCTAGTCTAGGAGGCCTTTGCAGAATATTCTTCAATATTCTCGTTAAAGTTGGCTCGTAATTAAATTCGGCCTCGAATTTCCTGCCCAAAGACGCTAGTGATCGTGATCATTATTAAATTCGAATCCAGCCCAGACTAGGAAGTTAGTCCTATTTTCATAGCACAATATTCGCATCTCTATTTAAAAAAAAAAAAAAAAATGACACATTTATTTATTGAAATGGTTGAAATGTTCGGTTTATAATATCACAAGCTTAATCTCCAAGATCTCCTGCGATCACCCCACCTATCTGTCTTACCCGTGATATAATTATGAAGTATTTTTTATATTTTTGTATTTTTTGTATTTAAAAAAATACATTTCATTTATTATTCATATAAAACTTTATTTCTTCTTGCTGTTTTCTATTTTATTTTGTTTAATTATAATTTTTCTCCATTTTTGGTTAAATTTTTATTTAATTTTTTTTACTTTATACCACTATTGATTACAATATTTTGAGTTTGTTCAAATTTAATTTACATAGTACTGTATTTGTGTTCTTGAAAAACTTAAACAAACTCAAAATATTAAAAAACTCAAAACTGAATGTAAAAAAATGGTCTAAAAAGGAGTTAAAATTTTTTCAGAACACAGTACTGGATTTTGTCCCAGGGACATCATTAATCAAAATATATTATAGTTGTCTCATGGAGACGAAATTATGTTTTTTATGGGAAAGTAGATATGGAAATCTTTGTGTATTTATTTATAGGGCTTGCGCCGGCTGGTTTAAGTGATCACTTTACGTAATGCGAGCTTCACCATTTTCACCCATGATAGAATACCACATCAATAAAATTTTTGGAAGTTGCGTATATTCAAGTTTTTTAGTACACAAAATTTGGATTATCTCAAAATATTCTGAATGTAAAAAACTGGTATAAAAAGGAGTTTAGAAAATTGAAATAATATTTCTGGCGTAGTCTAGTGTAATGTTAATAATTCGTAAGAATCTTATTACACATATAAAAAATATTTCTTTAAAAAAATTCCAATCAAAAAAAGATACCTCATTAGTGATTGTATTTGATTGAGGGAATCAAAAACTTTGGACGCCGCTGGCGCTAAATGATAAATTACATCACACATGTGAATCGGGATACGAAATTTAAATATATATACAACTTCCAAAAATTTGATAGGTGTGGTATTCAATCATGGGTGAATGGTGAACGTTACAGTGTGTAAAGTCAACACTTGAGCCAGTCGTAAGCCCAATGAACACTCAAAGTGAGTATTCCCTTAAAAAACTATAATTTCGTCTCTATGAGATATCTGATTAGTTTGTTTTATTACGAACATTATTTATTTGGTTAATATTATATTTTCTGTTTTACTTTGAATGAAATATTTCATGTTCTAGTCGTGGATCTCTATCATGAATCTACCAAATGTTCATTATTTTATTTATTAATTTATAATTCACACGTCAATCGGCTATATACATGGATTTTACAAAATTAATAGAATGAAATGAATGGATTAGAAAAATTGCATATATATAAAAAATACTAGCATATTAATAACATGGTGTAATCATCTAGGGTTGAGGGTAGTTTTAATACTGTGATAACATTTTAGCGCTGATGAGAATGAGACGTATGATTCATCGAAGAAGATGATATCAACGCAGTGATTCTTCACCAGATTGGCAATACTATTTTTTGGGCCATTGTACACGTAACTTTTTGTGGATTTAGTGGTTTCCAATAATCTACGCACTCTTAGATCCGGCCTAGCAGTGATAATGCCAAATTGTTCCAGGATCTCGGGCGAGTCTATCTGTCCGTTGACAGATTTGTAGAAGGTCAGGTCAGACAACTGTCTTCGAGTGATTCGTTTGCTAATTCTGAATCTGTAATATATGGTCTCAATATCTCCTGGTGATCGTGTACGATAGGCGATGTATTTACATAGTGTATGTTGTATTGTTTCAAGCTGATTGATTAGTTTATTGGTATACGGCGACCAAATTGACAGAACAGAACAGTATTCTAGAATTGGTCTCACGAGACTGTCGAATAGTCGTACCAGCGTGTAGTTGCTGAAGTTCTTCACAGCTCTAATGATGTAACCAAGAGTCTTGAAAGCTTGTGACGCAACTTTCTCCACGTGGCTTGAGAAATTCAGTTTATGGTCCACAATAACGCCAAGGGGCCTTGCCGGGTGAATCGAGAGAAGAGATGATGTCCATGCAATGAGATAATTAGCCGAATATTCAAATAAATAAAGAAATTAGTGAAATGTAAGAATTATAATAATAAGAATGAATAATAAAGAATAATGTAAGTATACGAATAATAATAGCATAATAATAATAAGTAAGAATAAGAAGAATAATCAGAAGAAGAAGAATAATAAATAATAATAATAATATAATAATAAATAAGAATAATAATAACATAATATAATAATAATAATAATTATTATTATTATTATTATTATTATTATTATTATTATTATTATTATTGATAATGGGTAGGCAACACTGTCTCTCATTTGAATATCCAGCCTATTCTTAAACTGGTTAACACTGGCTGCAGACACAACGCCCTCTGGCGAACTGTTCCACATATTTACCACTCTTTTGCTTAATGCATGCTTTCTTGGGTTACACGAGAACAGTGACTTGTTCAACTTCAGTTGATGTCCTCGAAGGTCCACATTAGTGTTTAATGCAAACATATTTATCATATTAGGAATATTGTAATAGCCCGATAGAATCTTGAATGTCTCGATGAGGTCACCTCTTGCTCGTTGCTCCTGAAGATTGGGCAGTTTCAAGACTCTCAGCCTTCCCGCATACTCCAGATTTTTAAGACCCAAGGGCAATTTTGTGGCTCTGAACGTTTTCCAGTAAGACTATATCTTTAGCAAAATATGGATTCCAGATCTGAGAGGCATATTCGAGGAGACGCCTCACATATGTCTTATAAATAGTTGTGAATAGTGGTACTGTCAGATGTTGGAATGATCTTCTCACCAAATAAAAAATAAAGTTAGCCTTCTTAACCACACTCGCTATGTGCTCACTTATTATATATTATACTTAGTGTCGTAGATTTAAAATTTGATCGAAATTGAAAATGAAAAATGAGGTTCTAGAGTAAAAACGTATCCTGCAAAATATAGGCAGCTTCATCCTGGCCGACATCCCACCATACACCACGATACACCAAATGTCATTCTTTCCAAATTTTACATAGTTACTCTTTTGGATCCCACCCACAACAAAGGCACCCTATACGTGATGACAAAAATTAAAATAACAATTTTATAAAATGAAAGAATTTATTTCCAAACAGCCAAACATTTCTCTGCCGAATAAGCGAAGCGATATTTTGATGGTGGACTTCGGCGGCTGGTAAATAACTCAGCTCGTTAGTGAGGCTTTTATGCTGACAATCAAAACAAATCCAATAAAACAGAGTTCCTCACAAAATCACATGTCAAGAAAAAATGTAAGCTTTTATCTTTGTATATCATATTTAGTACTCGGTGGTATAGTCATAAGCCTAAAAATAGATTTTAAATATTTATAACAATGTTTCAACTGGAATTTACACATTTATTCATAAATAAAATACATAGATACAACGTTGTACCTTGAAGAAGGGGCCACTGGCGCCGAAACACGTTGTTTATTCAACAAATTAGTAAAAATGTCCTTTGTTTTCACGGGTGTTCAGAATCTTCTGTGTATATTTTTCTGGGATATTCTGCCATGTATATGTGACCTCTCTGGCCAGCGTTTCGGATCCCATTGCAGGGTCCATCATCAGAGCTGATGTGTTGGGTGTGTGTTGAAGTGTAGTTAAATAATAGGATAAATCAAATCGACGATCCGCACAGTCCGACATCCGTTAATAGATACACAACACACTACATCAAGACACACACACCCTGCTTTCGACACGGTACTGCAATCCAGTACTTAACATAACACAAACTTGGATACACCCTGATATCGGTACGGTATTGCAAAGCAATACTTAACCTACACTTCAACACACACCCATCACATCAGCCCTTATGATGGACCCTGCAATGGGATCCGAAACGTTGGCCAGAGAGGTCACATATACACTGCAGATTATCCCATTTTTTTTTTCAATTACCGAAGCCGTATCGCCACAAAAACACTCATTCAGCAAATCTGGTAGATTTACTGTGACCACACCGAGGATCGAATCTAGAACCCTCAGTGTAAGAAGCCTGTGTTATGCCCACTGGGCCGTCCTTTCTTTTTCATGCTAATTATGTAAATAATATTAGACCCTTTTCCATTTAAAAAAAGACAATCGAATTAGTATGTGTTTGCCGTGCGTGCGACGCACGTTGTTTCGTAGTGTTGGTGTTTACGGTTATAAACACTATTACAACGAAACAATATGCCCCGTACGCACAGCTTACAAATACTAATTCGATTGTCTTTCTCAAATGGAAAGAGGTATACCACAAATGTATTTTGCGGTTATTGAAGAAAAAAGAAATATTTCACTTAGGATTGAATGAGGAAACCATAAATACGCTTCTTCTCTGTGTAATTTTCTGGGATATTCTACCGTGTTTATCCGAGTTCTCTGGCCAACGTTTCGGTTGCAGGATGCTCAACACGTCACATCCTGCAATGGGATCCGAAAAGTCGTCTAGAGATGTCAGATATACACGGCAGAATAGTCCCAGAAAATTACACGCCGAAGATTATGAACGGCCTCAAAAACATGAGAACATTAGTAATACGCTTCCTGAAGAATTATTATATGAAAAAAAACAATGTGAACACAATTAATAGTTATAAAGTATTTTTTATATTTTTGTATTTTTTATATTAAAAAAATACATTTAATTTATAATTCTTGCTGTAATCTGTTTTATTTTGTTTAATTATAATTTTTCTCCATTTTTGGTTTATTTTTTTTTTTTTTTTTACTTTAGACTTCTTTGGATTACAATATTTTGAGTTTGTTCAAATTTTTCAAGAACACAGTACTAGTAATATCAATTACATTATCAATGTAAGAGTTAAAGAGCATTTAAGATGTCTGAATAATCATGGTTTTTCTAAATTTACAAATCATTTATTAGAAAATGATCACGGTTTTGATAAAAATTTAGGATATTCTATTTTACATATAAATAATTTTGGTCTGAAATTGAATAATTAAGAATCATTAGCATGTAAAAGTAAACAAAATATTATTAATAATCAATTAAATTTAACTACTAGCCCAATTCTATTTTTTTTCAATAATTGCGAGTAATCAAGAACTTCAGTAATAATATTTAAAAAAAAATTTCAAATAAATTAGAAAAACAAGAAACAAAAGACATTTCATTATGATATTTTGACAGTTATAAAACACCCTGACGAAGGAAAGGTTTTTCTGAAACATTGCGAACACGGAATTCGTGTCACATCAATATTCTTACTATTTTCAAATTAAGCTAAACGCTTGTGCTATGAAAATAGGACTAACTAATTAATCAAATAAAAGAAGTAGATATATATAAATAATATAATCAATATTTTTTTATTAATAGTTTTAATCATTTTTCCAAGTAGTCCTATAGCGGTAGAATTACAAAGTAATTTAAACTACCGTATCAAAAAAGGAGATTGCTCTAGGGACAAAGATAAAAATTAATCAATTTATAAAAATGAGAATTATATATAAGGTCGATACATTCACGGAAATCTACAAAGTTCCTATAGCTTAATGGTCAGAGCACCGGCCCCGGAAAGGAGGTGACCCAGGTTCGAATCCCGGTAGTAGCCAAAATATTTTTTCGTGGATTAGATTTTCTGTATGTATTTCTAATTGATTAATTTGGTTTTAAGTACTATATTACCTTTTAAATCTAATAATATGTGTTAGCTTATTTTAATGAGATACTTTACAACCATATCATACTTCATCAAAATGTTAAGCATAGTTAAAAATGGTTGATACAATTTTAAAAATTACACGGCGTCTTTTTCAAATTTTAAAACTAACAGCCGTTGCCAAAAAGCCTAATATAAAAATTATGCAGAATTCCGGGGACACCGGATTTATGATTTTCATTATGGAATATTTATGGTGAAGAAGATTGCTCTTACCTCGGATAAATGCAAATCCAGGCGGCGTAAAGCGGGGACTAACGAGTGCTCCACTGTTGGTACTACATGCTATTCTGCCTGGCCACATTATATCTAATTTAATGGCATTTTTTCTATTAAAACGTGTTTTTTTCGAAGCACACAATATAAAGCGCTACAATTTATACTTATAAAAAAATCTATTCCATAAAAAAGTTTTTAATACACTCCCTTTCTCATCTGTATTGTTTCCGATTTGATATTCTATCAATATATTCCTCAAGCCATGTATTCTCTAGGGGAAAAATTGTCCCTCAACATCACGCGCGGCATAGAGTCTACGTGACGTTGCAACGTCGCGCACAACATAGCGTGGCATTTCTACGTGCCGCGGCAACGTTGCCATGCGCGCGGTTCCCGAGCGAGCTCACCGCGATATCGCGCCGCGCGTCAGTATTGTCACTTAACATGACATTAGTGTGGGGAAACGAGATTGTTATTCAACTGATCGAGCTCTAATTGAGCTGTAATTGCAAGTCTGATGTGAGGGCCAACGGCGTTCCGTAATATTGTGTCTTGCTTGGCTATGAAAGGCCCGATTATTTGTAATAAATTTTCAGAATCAGTTGTTGTCATTCGAGCGAAATTGACAAAATATCCGTCAGACATTCGAAGATCGCATAGAATATCCATCCTTCTTTCTATTTGCAGTAAATAATTTCACACCTACCACCTTTTTCTCCTCTTACAATTCGGTAAACTCATTAGAATAAATAGATGCGCAGCACTAATCATCATAACCTCATTTCCGCGACAAGTGATATGCGAGGATATGTGAGTCCCGGTGTGTACACGTCAAATGATCGTGTCATTGTCCCGGAAACATGAGCGTAGATGTTGATGCGACATGCCATGTGGAATGCTGCATTATTTGTCCCCTAGTGAATACATGGCTTTATGCTTTAAGTTCATGTAGAAAATCTATTCCATGTATATTATTACCCTTAAAACTTAAAGAAGATTGAAAACGTAATAATTGGTATAGGAGGGCACGGCGTCGGTGAAACCGTCTGATGGTACCCATGACTCGAGACAGACTAGTTGAAACAGGCTTTGCGCCTTCCCCGCGTGTCGGGCTCCTTTCTCATTTGTAAGGTTTCCAATTTGTAAAAAAACGTTTAAATATTGAAAAATTCAAAATTATACTATAATTAAATTTTTTTAAACAAAAATTTGTTAGATCATTTTTGCCGTCGTCTCGAGCCTGCCTTTAAAGTTTCAGTTCGATTGGATCATGGATCTGGTTAAAAATAATATGGTTTATAAGATATATATTCAAGAACACATTCATATTTGTGAAGTTGTAATTTTTCAGAACAATGTTCTGTGAAATTTTTAAAACCAAATTAATTAATCAATTAGAAAGACATACAGAAAAATCTAATTCACGAAAAAATATTAGGCTTCTACTGGTTCCAGTAGTAGTTTTTTTATTTATACTATACTAATATTTTTTCGTGAATTAGATTTTTCTGTATATCTTTCTAATTGATTAATTAATTTGGTTTTAAGGTTCATAAGATTTATAAACACTTCTAAGGAACCACAATTAGCTAACGTATATATATTTATTACCTCATTAACCACAATTAGCGAACGTGTGTATACTTTTTAATTACCTCAGCCTCTGAAAACACACCTATTTCCTAATAGCATAGAATTTGTACATTATAGAAATATTTAAAAAAAACACACAAATATGAGAATACAAAAGGTTTCACGTTTTTGTAAAAATTGTTCCTTTCTTTAAAATTATGAGTTAAAAAATGAAGTTCTCATTAAAAAATGCTTTTCGTATATACGAAATTATTATTTAGACGTGCATATAAAACGGCAGTTATACATTTTTTTTTCCATTTTTGTACAGGGACTAGACTGAAGTATGCAGATGTTCTGTAGAGATCTCGGCTGTTGTTTCAGAGGCTTTTATTGTATCTCAGCCAGCACCGCATCTGCGGCAATTGAAATACCATTTACGAGGCTTTTTCACTGCGGCAGAATTTAGGGGGTGACTAAAAAATATTATGTTATTTTATGTTCAAATAGGAATTTATTTTCTTATCAATGAGAAAACTTATCATTTATTAGTACACAATTATACGAAGTAGTAATCTCTTCCAACAACATGTGAATAATTAATTATATAGGTTCTTCAATAATCAATATATATATATATATAAAAAGAAACCCGTGTTTCCCTATCCGCCAAGTTTTCTTCACAACCAGATACTACCACCCCCTGGTGGTTATGGTGGTGGGAGTGGCTGTGCGTAGGTGGGAGTGGTTGACGAAAATGTGCTTTCTAGCACATTGTTTTATTATGGGAAAGCCGCAAATGCTTCATATTATTTCAAAACAGGCGCGCTGACTGTGTCGGTGAGTCTAGAAGGTTCCGGAAAAACCTGCTCTAGAAAGTTCTGGAAAGAGAAGGTTCTAGAAAATTCCCGATAGTTCTATAAGTTTCTAAACTGAGTGGCAGAATGTGTCGGTGTGTCTAAAAGGTTCCTGTACATTCGAATTTCTTGATAGTTCTGGAAGGAGAATGTTCTAAAAGGTTCGCGAAAATTCTATCGATCCAAACAGTGTTCTAAAAATCTACGCGTGCGAAGTACATGTATAAAAAAAATAATGAAACGAATTCAGTCAGTATAAATGATTCCAAGCCAAAATTTTTCATTTTCCACAATTTAATTTAAAATTATTTTTAGTTCCTTAATGTCTTCCCGGCCCACCCATTACTTGAAGTTTTTATTTCACAGAAGGTAAAGATTGTTACATCCTACAGTTTTACAAGAAAATCTACATTTTCAATGGGTTTTATAAGTTCCTTCTTTCCTGCGAGGAATATTTTTCAAACAGCTCGTAATACAGTTTTATTTTTTAAACACAAAGTCTTCATAAAGCTTTTCGAAAATTTCTTTAGAGTGAAGTAGGTGTGTATTTAAATAATTATGTGAATAGTGAATTTCATGGGACCTTCTGCCACATACTTTGACAATTTTGATCAATGTTTCTGATCTCATTGACAAAAAGTATAGAGTTTTAAAAAAATTATATTTTCATTTTTTAGAGAGGCTTTATCTAGAAAAAGTGTAAATCATAGATAAGATTTAGTCGAAAGAATTTTATTCACAGAAAAAATGACTCAAATATCAAAATGTTTAGTGAAATTTTTAAAAACTTTAAAGTATAGTATCTTTTTTAATACTTATACACTTGACAGTCAACTTTCTTTCATTTTAAAATCGGGACACTCAACCTACCGTTGATACCTGCTGTTGAAAAAATTGGCTGTGTAACCCGTAATTTATTTATATATTTGTTGACGTCCATTATAGGCTTTCACATATATTTTTTTGTAATATACAAATATTTATATAAAAACAATATCAAGTATAAGCAATACCTACATACAAGATATAAAAAATATAAACTCATATCACGTATTATATAAAAAAAAATAGAAAAATATTACTAATTCGTAACATTAAATAAGTATATAGAACCATATCAGGTATAAACAGTAAAATTTAAAATAAAAAAATATTAATTATATTATAAGCAGTAAAAGGTATAAGCAATAAAAGTATCAGGTGTAAACATTAAAATATTAGTATAGAAATATAATGTACAAATTAGTAATGTGTAGATAAAAACATATATTACATATTTTAACACGTTTATTATTTATTTAGTTCTCTGCATCAAGTTCCCTAGCGGAACGCATTAGCTTTGCAACCTGATTAAAAATCGTGCTTCTTATATTTTGTTTAAGCTCTCGAACGCCAATTTTTCATTTTGTATTATCTGAGCTGTGCCTCCACTAATAAGAAATATTAATAGTATGTTAACACTGGGATTTATTGAAAACATAACATTGTTACAATCATCTATCGTTTACTATGTAAAACCTCTCCCATAGATTTCTACATTCACATCATAAATCAAAGGCTTGTGTGCGCTACACTATAGCTGCTTATCGCGAAAGAATCTGACACTGACTATCATTGTTTTATCGCAGAAGTTAGCCGGTGAAGTCCAGGTATTTGCGCGGCTCGTGACGGAAAAGGGTACATTGGTTCCAACATATTATTTACAATTTTGTAAAGAACTATATCACAACATTTTCTTCTATGTATTATATAAGGTGAGTAATTTCAGTCTCTTCAATAGATTATTGTATTCTATGTTTTGTATTGGTGTGTTAATCTTGTAGTTGATGCATTTGGGAAATTTGTGTTGGATACGCTCAATACTGTCTAGATGCCCTTTATGATATGGAGACCAAACTGATGAGCAATATTCTAATTGACTCTGGACAAGAGATGTGTATAATATTTTAAGGCATTCTATTGATTGAAATGGGAGTGATGTCCTTTTAATAAATCCCAATAATTTTATACTCTTACAAGTTATCACATTTATATGGTTGGTAAAAGTAGGTTTTGAGTCGAATAATACACCTAAGTCACACGAATACAGGCAAAATTTTCTAGTTTGATAATCTAATAGAGAGAATTTATAATGTATTTTTGATTTTAATCTAGTAAATGATATACTTTTGCATTTAATTAAATTAAGTGAAGTTTATTCATTTCACACCAGATGGCAAGAGAATTCAGGTTTTGCTGTAATATGTTGCAGTCATAAATGTTAGTTACCGATTTAAAGATTTTTATATCATATGCAAACAGCAAATATTCAACATCATTAAATATTTTTGAAATATCATTCACAAATATAAGAAATAATATCAGTCCAAGATGTGATCCCTGTAGTACATCACTAGTTGTATGGAAACTTTCTGATACATATGAATTTATTTTTACCCTTTGCCTTCTTCCACTTAGATAGCTTAACACTTAGATAGTTAACCAAGAAAATATTTGTCCACCAAATACTATATTTTCCAAAAAAAAATGTGAAACTTTGTCAAACGCCTAACTGAAGTTCGTGTAAACTGAATCTACTTGATTTTTATTAACAAAAGATTTAATAATATAATTTTCATAGAAAACCAAATTTGTCAGAGTACATCTATCTGAATAAAACCTGTGTTGGTACGGAGTTATTGTAAGTTTTAAACAGTGGATATACTATCAAGGACTAGTGATTCGAAAAAATTGGGTATACATGATTGTATGAAAATGGGTCTGTATTTTTTACATCATTATTGTCACCATCCTTGAAGATCGGTGTTAAGAAACTTTCCTTCCATATATGTGGGAAAATACCACATAAAAAAAATACAATAATATATAAAGTGGATTTATCAAACAGGTTGACAGGGGGAGAGATAGCAAATCTTAAATTTATCCTAAAATTATGTTTTTAATTTATCAAATATTACAAATCCCAAATTAAACAGTCCACCATATAAATTAATATGATATTAATAACCTTTGTCGTCTAAAATAACTTCAATCACAATTATTTTTCGTCCAGGTTGTAATATAGAAAATTATTTAATTTAAAACATTATCTATGAGGATAACTGAGGTAATAAAATTCACGGACTTTCATAATTATATTTTATATCTATGGGGGGTGTCCGCTGTATTCCTGCATGAATGTGCTAGTTAGATTACTAACAGATATAATCAACTCATGACGCCCGACCGACTTGGCTTTGACGGGGTCAATATGCATGGATATTAGGAATTAAGGTGTCGTGAGGTGTATACCATATATTTGACGACGTGCATGAGGATGCTGGTTTGATGCGGAATGAACAAATCTCCTAAAAAACATAATTTGTTGTGTTTAGTTTGTAATTTACCCTAAAGATGGAAGGGTGGTTCCGAAATAGGTTGGTGATACCAAAATTATAGTGGTTTTACCCAAGTGAATATGTGTTCATTTCAATTTACACATTTTGAGACATATTGAATAAAATGTATAATAAATTTCAATTGCTTGATTTGGTTGTCTCTGTTTATTTATGGAAGGTCTTTTCTATAATGAATCTTCGACGGCCGGCTTAAAAAATATTAAAGGAAACACATTCTTATTGTGAAGTTGTAATTTAAGATTTTCAAATGTTTCCAAAAATTAAAATGAAATTAATTAATTTCTGGCGTCCTCTAGCGACAGATACGCGACAGCATTCGTGACTATTGCATTTTAAAATGTGGATTGCTTTAAAAATGGAATTAAAATGTTAATCAATTTAAAAAAGACTACATATAAGTTTGAAAAATTTTCGTTAAGTTACCTGAGTGCCATGACGAAATGGATAACGCGCCATTCCTGGATAGAATGTGAGGTCCGTGGTTCGATTGCCGGTGGCATTTAAATATTTTTTCGTTAATTTGATTTTTTCTGTATATCTTTTCTAATTGATTAATAAATATTGTTTAATAATTTAAGTGATTTGTTCAACATTTAATTCATATTATTGGTAAATAAGAAATAGTTGATGCAGAGGAAAGCAGGAGTTGTGGATGATTTGGATTGCCTGTCCTTATCTTCCTGTCCTTTTTATTCCTTTCAATCTGTAGGTACTTTAATATCAACATCTTTCACGTTTTGCCGCAAACGCCGATCTATAGGCAATCACCACTAATATTGTTATCACCGCAAATGTAACAGGCAGTTGTTATCTGTCTATCGCTCTGTTAATACAGCGTCGAATTTTAATCTGTCCACATCGCTTTTGAAAGCTTTTTCCACTGTTAAACCAATTTGTGTTCCCACTCGTTTATCACCCGCATCCAGAATTAAGAGTGAACTTGAAGAAGACTCACAGAGGAGATATAGCGACGTTCAGTTGATCCCGCCATCATTCCCGCCTACAAAAGTCAACAAAGGCCTTTTGTGGTCAAATTTGCCATTCATCTTGAATCTGTTTGTCAAACATATCGCGGGCGTTCACTTAATTTTGATATCATTTTGTTTATTAATTATCTTTTTATATTATTTTGTTTCTTAGTTATCTCTTTATTATTTTGTTTGGCACATGTTTAAATAATTATATTTATTATAACCTCCTAAAAAAATAATTTTGTTGCATAATATTATGCAGGTAATGAAGTTAATATAGATTGTGTACGTTGTAGAATCATAATTTTAATATTTCAATAAAATAGATTTAATTTTTGTAAGGTTTAAATTAATATTGCACCACAAGGTGCCTTATTATAATATTGATATAAAATTCAGACAGATAAAAAAGCACTGCGCCAATAAAATACATTTATATAAATAAATAATTGATATACAAAATTTAGATAAATATCTTGTATTGCACTTTAAATTGCATGTTTTCATCTATATTGTTGTTTCTTAGTCATCGATAGCTGTCTTGGCTATTCCCGGGATTGAAAAAATGCTTTGGGATTATAATCCCTACACCTATATTTATTTATTGATTTATTAATCAACGCCCTAGTGGGCTTTTACAGTACCAGAAAATTAAAAAGATTTTTATATACCTAGCATAAAACACATTTTACAGTAAATAATTAAAAAGTAATAATATAAATAAAACATATTTAAGATAAATGAACAATATGAAATATAACAAAATAAATGTAACAATATAAAATAAATGAACAATATACATAAACGATGAGTAGTACACAAGCGAACAGTAACCATAAGAAACCTTTAACAAATTAGTAATAGAGTAAAATAAAGATAATTAAACCAATATACCAGATAAATAAGATAAAAAAATTGATTCGAGTTTCTTTAATTCGGGTATTCTGCTACAACAAAAAATGTCAACGAATTCCGAAAACTTGTATCCAAGGCGACGCATGCACAGAAAAAGATTTCAGGCGCCAATACGCACCGTGAAAGCAGAAGTTACCAATCGCAGGAATCGGAAATCCTCGCAGGTGGGGCGCGACGCGCATTTATGAATACGGAATTATGGTAAATGAAGTGACGTTTGTATGGGGGCTTATGCAAATCAGGGTGCCCGACGTCGGTTTCCGCAGCGGTGCAGGGACCCTCCCGTGTGCAGCCCGAGCCCTTACATTATTTCCCCTGCTTTCAGCCCCGCGTTTTATTTCCCAGTTCTTCCCAGTTCCCGGGATATTTTTTGCGAGACTCGACCCTTTCGTTAAGTCCAGTTTTGCTCTATACTTCCGGATGCGGAAGTCTATTTATTCCGAATTTGAATGAAAAAAGTATTTTCGCGCTGACTAGATTCGTGCATTAAAAATGTCTACTTTTTAATTCATCTCAGAATGTCTCTTCCTGGGAATCATTTGAATTAGACAATAAACAGTATTTTTGACATACTTAATACATATATGTAAATATTTAGGAAAATGTCCTAACCATGTCGGTATCTAAGTATACGTTATTTATTAATCAATAGTATTTTTGGGGTAGTGTCGAACTATAGGGGCTACTTTTGAACGCCGAAACTAAGTTTTTCATTATTCTCAATTTTAGATTAAGGGCAATACTTTTTATGCCGATTTACTGAATCTTATGTCTATAGTTGGATATAAAATATGTAAAAATGTAGGTCTAAAAAAATATATTGATTATATTATTTGCATATACCTACTTTTTTATTTAATTATTTACACCAACATGTTTCAGAAAAACCTTTCCATCGTTAGAGTGTTGTATAACTGTTAAAATATCAGGATGTAATGTATTTTGTTTCTTGTTTTTCTAAATGATTTGAAAAATTATTTTTAAATATTTAAAATACTTTTTCAAATAATTTAGAAAAACAAGAAACAAAACACATTTCATTCTGATATTTTGACAGTTATACAACACCCTGACGACGGAAATGTTTTTCTGAAACATGTAGGTGTAAATAATTAAATAGAAAAGTAGATATATACAAATAATATAATCAATATTTTTTAAGGCAATCTACAATGTTGCTGAATCAATTGAAAAAAAAGAATGTAGCTCTGTTTATCGAGTTAATTATGGAGATTTTTTTTATCAATTTACATGTCTGTCAAATCTCTTATTGGTTATTTAAATACATAAGTATATTTAGAATATTTTGATTACGTTAAAATTTTCCATGAATATATTAATCAAAATATATTATAGCTTCATCTCTGTGAGACACCTATAATATATATTGATTAATGATGTCCCCCTGGGGATAAAATCGATGTTTTTGAAAAAATTTAAGATTCTCAAAATATTCTGAATATATAAAAACGGGTCTAGAAAGGAGTTTTGAAATGATTTTCAGCCGAATTCTATTGTAATGTTAATAATTTGGAAGAATTTTATATACATATAAAAAGTTTATTGCTTTAAAACTCCAATCAAAAAATGTAGATATCTCATTATCAACGGTCATGTGTACTAGTTTATGAGAATGGCAAAATTTCAACTACCAGGTAGGTATGTATAGTAATACAACTCACATATGGAAGAAGTTGTGAAAATTAAACATACATACGACTTTTAAAAATTTGTGAGTAAATTAATAATAATAATAAATAAAATAAAAATGTGTTAGTCTATCACGGATGGAGTTGTTGAATGAAACACTTAAGCCAGCGTACGATAGATAGGTCGTAAGCTTTGTTAACACCCAAAAAAACATAAGTAGTTATATATTATTATTTCATAATTAATTTTGTTAGAATTAGTGGAATTAAGTGGAATTTGCAATGCAATGCAATGTACGTTGGATTGTGGAAAGTGACCACTTAAGCCAGCGTGCGACAGGTCATAAGCTCTGTGAATACCCAAAAGAACATGAGTACATATATCTTATTATTTCATAATTAATTTTAAAATAATGAGATAACATACCTATAAAAGAATTTCTTTAAATCGGATATGCTATATTTTAAGATATTCATTTCTCAATAAGAAAGGTGAAAGTTGTATCTCAGTCACGGAGGAGGAGTTCGACGGAAATGGACGTGACAAAAATTTTACAATTAAATAATTGAATTGATAAAAATGTATTTTGTTTTTACCACTTATATATTGAAAATATTAAAATTTGCCCTGAAACATGTTCAAATTTATTAATATATACGTGGTGAAAACTAAGTACCTTTAATACATTTTTATTAATTTTATTTTTATTTTTATTAATTTTTTTAATACATTTTTATTATTTTATTACATATAAAAATAACAAATTCAAAGGAGAAACATACAAATACAAACAATCTAATATGAAATTTTTAAGATCCTATAAAGCCACTTTTTGTGGCTTGTTGGTAGTAATCGATTTGCTCATCTATAAATATAATAGTTTGAAAATTTGTTGATATTTATAATTAATACTTACAATCGGTACAACTCATCTTTAAGCATAATTTTATACAGATACCTAACTAAATATATGATACAAAATAAAAAATACGTAAGTATAGTAAAATTAAACATACTCTCAATCATACATAAACCCCTGACCGAATAGCCACTCTCTTATTTGGCCTTATTACATGAATATTCGCATTTAAATTCTGGCGGGAGTAAATTAAAAATTCTAGGAACTATATATTCAAGCGTTCTACTGCCATATTTGTTACTTATTCTAGGTATGATTAATTCTATTAATAATTAATTAATTATTAATTATAAATTCTATTGATAACGTCATCACAAAATCATTTCGCTCCTTTGGAAAAATAATATAATAGTTTTGTATGTACCTTCTTAATAAGTGCCAATAAAAATATGTAATCACCTCCATGTAAAAAACCACCCAATTTCTACATAGATTTCAGGATCACAGAGTCGCGTAACCCTTTAAATACCTTTTTTCTATTCATCTGAACCAGGGCATTGAACCAGCTTTCCAGTTATTTTATGGTATAAAATCCTCATACAACTCAGGCAGGGCGTGCAGGGCGTGTAGCGGGAACTAGAAGCATGACTTTTCCTTAGCATGTATTATGAAAAAAAAATGAAATAAGAGATATTTATCGTAATATTCCTATCACAATAATTAGTACATTATTAAGCTTTTAATATTCTGCCAGATAAATATTTAATTTCGATGTTTTTTCCCCTAATATACGGTTAAATAAAAGTCATGCTTCTTGTTCTCACTGCACGCCCCTGAGCGTATGTGACTGAGAGAGTATGTGACGCTAAAATAAAAAGACAGCAAGTGAGGCTATCGAACTGAGTAGAGCTTTGAGCAGTCGATATTCAGATGTTATCTTTGATTTTGATTAATATAAAAGAAGGACTATTGTTTTTGCTATCCATATTTAAAATTATTTCATAATTTTACATTCTACAGATTCAAAGATATTAGAAGAATTCCTTGAAGAGATAAGAATTATATATTTTTTCTTTTCTCTTAGATTTATTCCTATGAAATACTTTAAATTTTTATCTTGATTTTGTATGTATATTTTTACTTTTTATTTTCTTTTAGATTTAGATTCTTTAATTATCATTTTTTACCACTACATAAATACCATATGAGAATAACTGCCAAAGAATAGGTTTTTACCTAGTGTGGCAGTTATTAGTATCTTGTATTAACTAATCTTAATGTAAATAAACAATAAATAAATAAATAAATAAATAAAAAATAAAAATATATACTTACGTACGGTTTTTGGGGTTAATCTTGAGCCAGGCTCTAGTTTTTAAGTGGTTTTTCCTTTTAAGAGCAGTTGAATGTCGATTAAAGATGAACTTTGAATGAGACGTTCCTCCACTTCTGCATTGAACAATAAAAATTTAAAAAACTAACCCATAAAAACCAAGTTTTTTAAACTTTCTTTCTTTGTAAATTAAGTTAACCATCATGTAATAATTGATTGACTGAAAATTAAACACGTCTAGACAAATATCTACGTCAAAAATCTTTTAAAATATCTCTTTATTATTTGATTTCTTCCCAAAAAACCGAAGTGTGCTGTCATCTCTGAACCAATTGTCATAAATTTTCGAAATTCGTAGTGAAGTACCTATTATACCTACCGAAGGAGTAATTCAAATTTTAAATATTCCGTGACGTTATCGGGCCGCCGGCGCCGTTTGTAGTAATCAAACTTTTGTAATGATTCCAATTTGAAAAAAACCATTAAAATTTCTAAAATCCAAAATTATACTATAATTATTATTATTTTTTAACTAAAATTTAATAGATCTCTTTGATGCTCTCTCTGCTCGCAAAGTTTCAGCTTGATTGGATCACGGGAAAAGGGTTAAGAATCGATCCAAAGTTTTTTCGTCAAGAAAACAAGCAAGCAGAAGCCACGAGTTAAAAAAAAGGAATTAAAAAGTGACGTGATTATATCTGATAGTTGTAGAATAATCAATGAATCGGAGAAATTGTCTGGAATATCCTGGAGAGATGACCGAAAATTTTCGGGGGAAATTTGTTCCACGTGTGCCTTTCGTCGACCAGAGAGACAACCGTGAGAATTTTCCAGGAATTGAAAGAACAGTCAGAAATTGAACCAGATGCCTTTAGTTACTATTATAAGCACGACCCAGAAACTGAGCAACAATTCTGGAGGCTGGAAGCACTAAACAGCATTATTTCGGAAGAGTTTATAATCTGGTTCCACCCATCGGAAAAATGAAAATTTAGAAGGCGATTAAATTTTGAAAATGATTTGTCAAATACGAGTATAGAATTCTAAATAAAATAATTCCCGTTATTTTTGGGTCCTCCCTGGTACAGAATTTAATTTGATCAAAACTGAGCAAACATTTCTAAGAATCCATAAATATGGTAATGATTCGTGGGTGTGCAGGCTTACGGAACTTTCTGGGATTAACTTTTTTGTAAGACGGATAAAGTTAAAGTAAACGCCATCAGGTTAGGTTAAGTTGGAGGCGCCCGTCCGTCGCCTTGACACCTCCAATCTTCCCCTGGCACACTTCTAAAGCAGGTGAACTTTCGGCTGGGGCGGAAGTTTCGCACAATTCTTGGTACCCCCGTAATGGGGGAAGGGCGGATAATTGTGTGCACAACTTGCCCGGCTTTGTTTAAACTTGCGAATTATGTTGCTGTTTGCTTCGGTCTTTCTAAACATTCTTCAATTTGTTTTAATTCTGGTCTTTCATAATTATGATTTATTTTACACAAACAGCATTGAATTTACTAACGTTGGCAAAAATCTTAACAAATTCGTTTAAAACATTATTGTAAGTCTGCAAATAAATGTTATATAATCCACGAATAAATAATTTTAATGCAAATCATCACGTGCGGACCAGATTCTAATGATTATATCTTAAAGATTTTGAAATAGTCAATATTGTTTTGTAGTTGAGACAGTTTGAATATGAGAAATTTTTTAATTTTTTTTTATTTATATATCATTTGTTTTTATTTTTACATCTCAGACCCACAAAATATCACATTGACATTTGCCTGTAGGTGCATCTATATGTAAATATATATATAAATTTTAGTTACCAGTATACATACATATGAATTAAATACATAAATAATATAAACTCAAATACAAACTCAACAATACAATATAACAATACAAGAATCAATACAAAAAATTACCAAAATCAGAATAAGTCTCTTTTATTTAGTAATATTTTCATTAATTCTGTCTTTTTATTAATGTCCTTTTTGACATGACATGGGATTTTATTAAATATTTTTGGTATGACATATTTTAGTATTCTTTGTCCATACTTATTTATGACCTTCGATATTCGTAGTCCTTCTTTAACCGTAAATCTGGTACTATGTTTATGTATCAATCTATGCTTATATGTCCCATCTTCATGTTATCGTGTAATCAGTTTGTACCACAATATAGCATTAACTGGCATAGAGCCTTGTTTCTTGAAGAGTTCTTTTTTTATTTATTATTTTATTTCAAAAAAATCCTTGTTTACAAATAAAGGTACTTAATACTAATTTAACAATAAAAATATAATATAAAATTACACTTTTTTTGTGTTAAATTTGTGGATTATGCCACTCACTAGGCTACGCCTGTCCCAGAGTGGCGTTATATGTTCATGTATATCTTAAGTAGCACTTTCTTTATTTATTAATTTTATTGCCGAATTTTGAATATTTTGGATTTTTCTAATATTAGTTTTGCAAGATAGACCCCAACTAGTTATTCCATAATATCTTATTATCGATTTCGCTATAGATTGATGTATAGTTTTCATAGTCTGTATCGGAACATAATATTTAATCTATTTAAAGAGGTTATTTATTGTCTTATGAGCGTTAATAATTTAGTTGTCATTATCATTTCTTCATAGAATTGCGAGTAATTTACGACAGTCGCGTTGCTTGTCGTCATCGGTCGGTATTTTACTTTTACAACGTTCTATGAATTATCCTCTGCAAGACAATAACAATAACTCCGAAGAATATGATTTGATTTATTTAGAAAAATCAATCACGCAATAAGTTTACGTATCACGAAATTACTTCTTGAATGCCTTGAACAGCTGTAAACAGAACGGTGAAATAATATGACAAAATTCTCGCTGAAAATTTTAAATAAAGAAATATTCGACCGAGGAAGACAATGAAATTTGTCTTTATTCTCTTATTTCTCTTGTGTGTGATTACATTTTTTTCTTGACTGACTTATCGAAATACTTAAATAATAATTATTTATAAAAAGACAACCCTGCAAACATTTTTTCGGTATTTTTTCTGTACGTAAACTCACACGTGCGCGTTTTTCGGGGATTAAGCATGCAAAGGGCTTTTTGCATTTTTTTAGTATTGTTTTATTTTTCGATGCGTTTTGGATTAAGCATATAATCGATTATCCGGGATTTTTATATAATTTTAATACATTTTTTTTCCTTTTTAGTATGCGAGGTTTATAAATCGACATATAATTTTTTTCTTTAAATTTTTATAATTTAAATTTCTTTATCTATTAAAATTATCTTCTTTATCTATTAGAATTATGATAATTAAAAAATAATCATTATTTTTTGATCATATTATTTTATGAAAGGAAATGACGTAAATTTTTTGAAGTAAGAGAATCTGGTTTTAATAAGGTATCTTATTATAATTTAAGGTAATGTTTAATTTTAAAGCATCGAGGCTAAAATTAATTAAGAAATTCTTAAAATACTCCCCTTGGATATGAAAGTAATCCCTTTAATAACAAGTAACCTGAAGATGTCAATGGGGATTGTAAATTTAATTAAAACTTTAAACCGCTGTGATTGGACCATTTAAAAGTGGAAAATTAACAAATGGTCTGAGAACATGCAATTACGCGAAAACGTAAAACTCCTTCACAAAAAATCTTGCAAAAATATGGATTTTCAAATATTTATACATTTGTTTTTTTAAATATTTTTGTACTAAAACAAAAAATAAAAATAAAATACTGCTTCTATAAAATTCCGCGTCCCCTGCATGTAGCCTGAGCCGCGCGCTGATCAACGTGTCAATATTTTGAATAAAGTAAAAATTGTAACGCCAACATATTTTACTTACAATAATTGTATAGTTATTTACCTTTGTTTAACAGATAAGGTACTTGTTTCAAAGAGCGCTCAGAGATGGCGCCAGCCACAGTTAACAGACCCACACACGAAAGGTGGCTATCATTTTATTAAGTACCCCATGGATTCAGCCCAGTTACACTAAGACATGGCGCCACTTTTGCTGGTAAAATATCAATGTAACATGACCAAAAATGTTCAAGTATTACAGAAAACAAATCCTTTGGTATGTTCTGCGCTGTTGTGAATGCAGTACAAATACAGACATCGTATAGAGATCCTAACCGATCTTAAGTCCGAGCCTTTGGCCCTCGCTAGCTGGCTTACAAAACGTAGCTAACAGAGGATCTAGTCTGGGGACCCGGTAGAGGATCTGTAGTTACTCCAGTAGCGACGAGAGGACAACAACCCACGGAGGACCTGGTCTGGGGACCCAGCAGCAGAATCTGGGGTTGGTCGCGATACTGCAAGGCGTTGCTCTAGGCGCTTGCCGAGCTGGTCACTGTGCACATGAAGTGCACTCAATAGATCGAGAACGCCACCCGTGCAACCGTGTTACAAAATCTTATTCTTCTAGTTCTTATACGATTACTGAACATAAGCAAGCGATCATGTTGGTGATCATTATCTAGCTTGCAACAGTTTGGAACAGATGGAGCGCGGTATTCTCGAACCAATGCCTCAGATTACCAGCCAGGATGTCTTCCAGGACCTCTTGTGCTCGCAATTCTGCCTTTGATGATGAGATTTCAGGATCTGAGACTTCTCTGGATATCGCAATAGATATGAAATATTGCAATAAGAAACTACAAGTGATGCAAAACAGGGCAATAAGAATCATATTAAAAAAAAGTAAATACACCAGAATTGAAATGAGAAAAGCACTCAATTGGATGAAAATTAAAAAAATACTTTTTTATAACGTTCTCATATTTATACATAAAATTTTTAAAAACAAAATGCCAAAATATTTTTTGAACAAAATTATTGCAAATAGTGATGTACATACATATAACACCAGAAATAGGAATAGAATAAGATTACCATATAAGAAAAAAGTATATACACAGAATTGTCTAATGCACAGAGGTGCAAAAATATACGATGAGATGCCAGAAAACATGAAGATTATAAATAAGATGAATAAATTTAAAAACAAATGCTATAATTATTGTAAAAATAATATAGAATTGTAGAGCATAAGATGTATTACTAATTATAGATTGTACCATAGATTAGATTAGACGTACCTAAATGTAAACATATAGGTTATTATGGATAGTATATTAGTAATAAATTTAAGAATAAAATGTGTTAAATACTAGTTAATATACAAACTGTAATATTAACTAAGGGATAAATAAAATAAAATTTTTGGGGTTTTTATCGTTTTAAACATTGTTTTTCTTTTCGCATCCCAATGACTATATTGTCACATCCATCATCAATCCAGCTTGTTTTGAGAAACCATTTGTTTGTAGATCCACATGGCATATGCTTAATTTTTTTTAATTGCATTGCAGATTGCTCCATTTACGCAAGTTCTAACTTGGAAGCGAATATAAAGTGTTTATTTACGAGTGATAAGTTTGTGAAACAGTTTAATTTAAGG
The DNA here is from genome assembly GCA_016648135.1 of Agrypnia vestita. NCBI lineage: Eukaryota > Metazoa > Arthropoda > Insecta > Trichoptera > Phryganeidae > Agrypnia > Agrypnia vestita. The sequence goes on from JADDOH010005164.1 coordinate 42,406, forward strand.
ACTAGCGTTAAATTTAATAGTGTTCAGTGATTTTGTACGTTATTTTAATTAATTAATCGGTATTCAATAAATCCTGTATTAAATCCCAGCGTTTTCATTAATTCCTCCTGCAGTGACATGTGACAATATTTTCTTATTACTTCTTATTTCCTTTTAAATCTCAAGATGAGGTGCGCAAAATGGAACAAAAATATGTCAACGAAAAAAGGATTACGCCGGCGTACAAACGAGGCTGGAAGCGCGTCAAAAAAAGGTAACCACAGCCCCCCCCGGGACAATGGGGCCTTTATGTAATGGTGTGAATTTTAGGGTCCGCAAATTTCCCGTTATCTCCCCGCGTCAGGCTCGGGTGATAATTTATGGACATTAATTCCGGCACGCACCTGAATTATTTATATACACGTCACTTCGGCACGGTTGTCCTGTCTAATGCGATGCTGATAGACCCCGATCAGTGTACCATTAACCTCATGCATTGAAAATGTGACGCGGCCGGTCATAACTAAACATTAAATATTCTTACGTTTTCAACTTCTTTTAAGCAATTAACTTGGCTTTTATGTATGTATTTTTACTTCCTTTCTTTTAACTCTGCTTGCTTGTTTTCTTGTCGAAAAAACTTTGGATCGGATGGATTTTTAACCCTTTTCCCGTGATCCAATCGAGCTGAAACTTTGCAAGTAGACTCGTGGCGATGATCAAAAAGATCTATTAAATTTTCGTTAAAAATAATTAATAATTATAGTATAATTTCGGATTTTTAGAAAATTTAATTGATTTTTTAGAATTGGAAACCATGCAAATGTTTGATTACTACCAACAGCGGCCTGACGACGTCACGGAATATTTAAAATTTGAATTACTCCGTCAGTATATGTAATAGGTACTTCACTACGAATTTCGAAAATTTATGACAATTGGTTCACAGATTACAACAAAATTCACAAATATATCAAAATCTTGATTAAATTGACTGACAAATGTTTTTAGAATTTTATCTTCAAAGCATGAAGTGTCATATCAAAGCTCAAAACATCTGACATATGAGAAATGTATTAAATTTCTGTAAGTTTAGTGTTACGTTATATGTTTTAATTCGTATTTAATTGTTGTTATATTTTACAAAGAAAGGGAGTATAATAAAAACTTGGTTTTTATGGTTTAGTTTTTTTTGTATTTTCTTCAATCAAAAAAATGGTATTCCTCAATTTACCGAATGAAATAAACTGGTCCGATTAATTATTCTTAATTTAAAAAATTGTTGCAACATACTTATGTACGCGCATCGCCGATTGCTTGCTGCTGGGCTCTGGGGTGGCTGTGCCGGACGCTGCGCGACCATTAGTGCCCGCTGCACGACCGATAGCAGCTATTAGCGTCTGCGATTAATATCGCCCATTGATATTTATACGATTTGGTTATTTTTCAAACTGGTAAAGGCAAAACCACGCGATGCAAATTGCATTATTGAAGCATTCATAATATAGTTGATACGTCACCGGGTATGCGTTAGAATTTGAAACATTTCCAAACTACACGTAAGTAACAGAATGTTAGTTAACTTAGTAAAAACCATTACCAGATTTAAGATCTACCGGTTTCGAGACCTACCCGTTTCTTCGTCAGGACCAACACTACACTATTATATTCACAACACTATACACCCCAACCATAGTATTGTTAAACTTTTGATACTATGGTTGGGGTGTATAGTGTTGTGAATATAGTAGTGTAGTGTTGGTCCTGACGAAGAGACGGTTATGTTTCGAAATCTGGTAGTGGTTTTTACTAAGTTAACTAACATTCAATTATAATGTCTAACCACAAAGTAATGCTTTAAATATTAATAATACACATAAGTACACCATAACCTAGAAATTACACGTCAAAAATGTTATTGCCTAATAGACTGATAGAAATAAGACTGACGTAAGAATATAATAATATCCATGTATCTCGCCTCAAAGTGACTCGAATGTTAAATAATGTAAACATAATATTTTCACACATTAAATAATATTTAGATATATTTTGAATAATGGGTACAAACGATTTTATTAATTTTTGAAGCTGGAAATGGAAAAAACGTATTACTCTATGCGACTTGAGCGTTGAAAATGCGTTTGATATTTTTTTGACATTGGAACATAATTAAATTTATAACATAAAATAGAATTGCTATCAATGATAGTTCTTCACCAACGAATAAAAATTGTATTAATAACTTCATGGAGAAAATAAACAACAATTAAAGCGCCCGGAGCATTTGAAATTTTCATAATAATTTCATTTTCAAACAACTTGTGGCGTCCGCAGCATATGCCATAACACCTTTTTAAAACTTGACGAGTCACCTGTAATTACAACATCATTTAAAAACTTGATGAGTCACTTATAATATTTGCTATTAGTTAAATATCACTTGGAAAATCGCCATCTTAATTTTGATGGGCGAGTCGTGGCTTCCGGGTGTGAAAATATTTCCGTTGCATGACGCGCGCGCATTTCGTTGCATCAAAGCAAATCACTTTAAGCACCCCTAAAGAAAAAGTACGAAGCATCGGACGTCTATAGTTAAAATGAATTATGTTTTATAATGAAGATGAACATCTCTAAACCTATCAAAATTGTAAAGAATATCAAAAAAATATTTATACTTTTTAGGTATAATGTAAGATTTGTTCCCCATGAATTGTATATATTAATTTATTTTACAGTATCTATAATTGTTCATTTCCCTTTTAAATATGTTTTGGTTTTATCTTTTATATTTATTTTTTGGTTTATTTTATCTTCTTATTTTATTTATCTGGTATATTGGTTTAATTATCTTTATTTTAATGGTCTCTAATTATTACTGTTTGCATGTGTACTAATCATCGTTTATGTATTTTTCATTTCTATTGTTCATTTATTTTATATTGTTACATTTTATATATATATTTATTTATATATTTTTTTATTTATTTTATTTATGGTACAAATTCAGTTCTTATATATAACATATCAGATTAAACATTTTTTTTAAATACTTGGTAGTCATGTAGACCTCATCAGTGAAGTCTGATGAGGGAGCCACAGTTCTTATTCCTTGTTAAAATATATAGGTACATAGTGTATACAAGTTATATATTAATACAGTAAAAGGGTAAATTGATAATGAAAGTATAGGAGTTATTTTGAAAAAAGCTATAGGTTTAAATGATTTATGAATTTAAGTTTGATTTTAGGAAAATTTTAATTTTTTTGATTTGCTCTGAGAGGTTACTGATGCATCGTATCTCGATAGGTAAGTTATTATAGTAATTAATGGCTTTATAAATATAGTGATGCTGCATTTGGGTTGTTTTACATTTAGGCATTATGAATTGGTTTCCATTTCTCATAAGTTTGAAATATTCCTGGTTTTCTGTAAGGGTTTTTTCTTTACATATTTTTAATATGGAAACTGGCTTGAAAATGTCATTTACGTTTGGTACTGGAAACAATTTAAAGAGATCTTTTGTTGGAAATTTGTCTTAAATATCTTCAATTTACTATAAAACGTGTTACTAAAAAACTATAAAATGTAGGGTATATAAAAATCCTTTTAATTTTCGTGTACTGTAAAAACCCACAGGGCGTTTATTATTAATAAATAAATAAAGATTAAATTTTTTATTTTGAATATACCTACCTACCTATATAAAAATCAGTTTTGACCAAAATCACTAATTAGAATCCGATAATATTTATTTAAGAAAATGTATTATTTTTCGCTCGAATATAATCATCTTAAGTGCGAATTTAATGGTTAAGTCAACCCCAAGCCGTGTATCAAATTTTGAGAAAAATACTCTTTTCTTCATTTTTTATTAGTTTATCGTACGACGTCAGGTTCAATATAATAGCACTTAATAGATTACACCGCGCGCCTTGCCCGGGATAAGGCACGATTTTCCGTACCTACTGGAGATTAGGTGCCGGTAGTGCAAATAATACTCCGAGCAGCCGTAAAGTTGCGTGCTCGCCCGGATTATCCCCGATTTCTTGTGAGTGGAGTTTAATAATTCCAACATCGCTTCCGGTATTACATATCGCCATCAAATAATGAATACTATTTATAGACATTAATGTTTGGAAACAATTTAAAATATTGTAACGAGGCTGAAAGGAGTCGCTCACTCGTGTCAAGTGACAGCTATTTGAAATGATCACAATACTAACGAAGATTCCAGAACAGCCTAGCATAATCTACGGCTTACGCGGAAAACGTCTCGGAATTTCGATGTCAGAGCATTAGCGAGTATAAATACGACACACGGGAGTTAGGAGTGAGTTATTTTCCGTGCGCGTTGACAGCGTTGACAGCGATAATACAAGCGAAGGTAGCCGCGGGCGGCGGGTTAGGCCCGCCAAGAGAGCGGTAATTCGACAGCGATTCTAGAAAGTTCTTAAAAATTCTAGAAAGTTCGAAATAAAACCGAAGTGAAATTAATAAGTGCGAAAATTGATGAAATATTCTAGTGAACAGTGAATAAAGTGTTAAAGCGAATATAAAGTGTCTATTTACGAGTGATAAATTGCGAAACAGTTTAATTTAAGGAAAAGCTTTAAATTTAATAGAGATAAGTAACTTTGTACGTTTGAATAATTAATTAATCGGAATTCAATAAATCCATTATTAAATCCCAGCGTTTTCATTAATTCCTCCTGCAGCCACGACATGTGACAGTGTGTTTTATTTTATTTTGGAATACACACACACACACAATATTATGAGTTATGAAATTAATACTATAGTTTCGTGAGGAGCAGTCCCTCTCATCAACAGTTATAGATATAACTTATATACAACAATATAACTTATATACAAAATTTATCAATCTAATCCGGTAGGTCAGGGGGTGCATTTTTGCCTAGGGAGGGGTATTTTTTTCCGCAAAAAGCTCTAGGATTAATGAAGTGGACCAAAATGTGATATTAATTATTAATGTGTTTCCAGAATTAGAATTTATTTAGAATTTAGAATTAGAATTTAAAAATCAAAAATATTCGTCAAGGATAAAACAATAATAAGTGGAGAAATGATTTCGTTTTCTCTACTGATTTAGACTTTCCATCAATACGGGAACAGTGACAGAAACTGCTGCCGTATTGCTTTCGATCAACTTGATTAACTATCAAAAACTCAAAAATTGTATCGCTACAAAAATTTTATATTTATAAAAATTATTGATGATAAATATTTGTGTTATTAGTACTGGGAATTATTTGGATTTATAATTTGTGTAATGATTTAAAAAAATATATAAACCAAAATAAGCTGTATGGACAGAGTTACGAATGAAGATGTTATGGCTCGGATGAGTAAAGAAAAATAAGTTATTAAAACAAGAAAAATCCGAATCCTTCAATATCTAGGACATGTGATGAGACATCCAGAGAAATACGAGATCTTGCATCTCATAATGCAGGGAAAGATTTCCGGAAGTCGGGGCCCTGGAAGAAGGAGGACTTCATGGCTGAAGAACTTGAGACAGTGTTTTGGCCAGTCTACTGTGGAGCTGTTTCGGGCCGCAGTAAACAAAGTCCGCATACCCAACATGATAGCCAACGTCCGGTAAACGGACAGGGCACGAGAAGAAGACAAACCAAAGTTGCTACAAAACGACATACCCTGCTTTGGAGTCGGTATTGCAAGTTATACTCGACAGCAACATCGAAACTCATAGCAACTAATCTGCTCTGATGATGGAGTCTGCAATGGCCAGAAAAATCGTGTACGCGAACGTAAAACCTTTAACTTTAACCTTTAACAGATATCGTAAAATTTGTCAACTAATTTAAATAATCTATGTATTAATTACGCCAAAAATGCTGCGATAACTGGATGATTTCTATTGTCAGTTAAAAAAAACATTTTAGAGTACATAAAAAAGATTTATAATATAGGAATACGAACAAACTCATATTAAAAAACATTCAAATTATTTTAAACTATGGGATATTAATCGTTGTTTTTAAATATTTTAGTGGAATATTTTAAAAATCCGTGTTTTTATTGTCCTAGAACAGCCAACTGTGACGCGGGAATAAGCATGTTTCTCTTCTCGATCTCTTTTGTTTTTATATTTTTGCATTATGCTTGCTTCAATAATATATTCATCCCCTTTTTTTACATTTTTGAACAAAAATTAAGTTATGAAAACATTTTTTACGCATTATATTTTTTTAAACTGCGAAGTAAACTTATTGTCATTTTACGCATTGACGTTTATATCATTGATCTTGACAGTTATTGTATTGAAGTTTTTAGTTTGACAGGTTTGAAATTAATGAATTCAATAAATTAGAAAGCATTTGTTAAGGTTTTAGAGCTTTCTGATTGATTGAATTCATTATTTTTAAACTAGCCAAACTTAAAAAGTTAAAATTGGCAGCAATATATATAGCTTATACAATAACTGCTAAGATACAAGAAAAGAAATATTGCTTATTTCAGAATACGGCCGAATATCGAGTTCTATTAACTTTGTAACAGTATGGATGTTCGATTTTTCAGAAGTTCTATGCGATTAATGGATGGAGCGGATTTTTTCAAACGTATCTAATTAATTTTTTTATATGTACAATATATAACTATGCTGTATATATTTTGTCTTTCGTTAATAAGATCTCCTTTAAAATAAGGTTCTGGTATTGTAGAACACTTCCATTTTGATGATATTTTGTTTACCGCAAGACACAATTGGGCGCGAAGCGGCTGACGTAGACGTAGGTAAACAATTGTGTTTGCTGCATGTGCATAAAAAAAGTGGCCCGCCCGCAGGGCCTAGCAGTCGGCGATAGCCGATTGCTTACCTGCTTGTCTATAATTAATTAATCAATAATTAATTTTAATAATCTATTATTTATGTAAAAAAAATAATTTTTTTAGCTTTAAACGTTTCAAAAATTCTAGTAATTATTTTGAAAATGAATAATATGTATATGGATGCCAAATATATTAATTATTAGTGTTTTCTTTTTCACTAATAATTATTACTAAAATAAGAGCATTACATATACTATAATATTTTTTCACCTCGTGGCCAGCGTAGGGTTCTCCGTGTGGGAGTTTTAATAAACATAAAAAGCTCCCAGACCTCACTTGTTATTATAAAGAGCTTTTGTGGGAGCTTCCGTGAGAGGGCGTATTGTCTATCATACCGCGAAGCTTTTATGGTCGTGATTTATTTGACGTATATTTTTTTTTATTATGAATAGGTGTGCGGTTCTGCTCCAAATGCTTATAATGCTTACAAAAGGCGACAGGATGTGAGAATCTAATGACTAAAAATAGCCCGAAGGATACAGAGACCTTGAAGTTTGTAATTCTGGTGGTATTAATTAAATAGAAAACTCGGCTTAGTTATACAGAGAAAAGATTGATTCTCTTATAACATTTTATAAATGTGTTTTATAATTTTAAAAAGTTTTAATCACTAAACTTTTATTGTGATGATTTTATATTATAATATTCACTCTCTAGAATAGATTTATCTATCACGCTTCAGGTTGGGGTCCGTGTTACCCGTCTAGTGAAAGATAATCATTATGGCGATAATATAGTCATCAAGATAAAAATACGGCATTCATGGAGTAGCTTGTTGGCCTTGTGGTTAGGACTCTCGCCTCGTGATCCAAAGGTCGCAGGTTCGAATCTCACTCCAGACAAGCAAGTTAGTCCTATTTTCATAGCACAAGCTTTAAGTTTAATTTGAAAATAGTAAGAATATTGATGTGACACGAATCCCGTGTTTGGATCTCTACTTTTTTTTAAAATTAAAAAAAAAAAAATTGTGACTAACCAGAAAACTGAAAGGATGAAGGCCCGAATTGCAAGAAAACGAGAAGAAATCAGAAAAATGTTTGCTTTTCAGCGCTAGCATACTTATAACGATGCTGGGAACCTATTAGCGAGTTTTTTGTCGTGTGTAGATCAGAACAGAGCCGATTTGTGGTGAAAATTCTTACGCAGTACAAAAAATATGTCGATCTGACTATTGTTGATAACATTTTTTTTTTATTTAAATGTACAAAAATAAATAGACTCCATTTATACCCTACTAGCTATGCCCGCGCGGCTTCGCACGCGTAGATTTTTTAGTACACTGTTTTGATCGTCATAGAACTTTGGCGAACCTTCGAGATCCTTTCTCCTTCCAGAACTTTCTAGAGCAGGTTTTTCCGGAACCTTCTAGACTTACCGACACAGTCGGTGCGCCTATTTTCAAACAATCTGAAGCATTTGCAGCCTTCCCATAACAAAAAACAATGTACTAAAAAGCACATTTTCGTCATCCACTTCCACTCACGCACAGCCATCTCCACCAAACTCATGATACAACTCGTGATGTTTTCGATGTGACACTAAGGCTATCCACTACCATATTCACCGGTGGGTGGTTGTGGAGAAAACTTAGCGAGTAGGGGAAACACAGGTTTCTTTATATATATATGATATATAATATATATATAGTATATATATGATTGACGTTTTTTTGTCGTAATTCAATTAAGAAAAAATAAGGTATTTCAGTTTCTGACCAAATAATATTTAGGGGTTTTATTTTGATGAATCTAAAAACACAAACGTTTCTTGCATTAAAATATACCCCCCATCTTCATAAAGGGTGAAATGCCAGTTTTAATTTTTCCGAAACACATTGTTACAGCGAACTAATTACTAAATGTGGAATAATAAGCCTAATTTGCAAAATTTCTCATAAAATATTACAGCCACAATTAACATTAATGAAAACATGGCGTTTTTAGCATTTTCACGAGCTTTTACAGGGTTTAAAAGCTTACCACAGCAGAAACCTACATTCGCGTAAAGATGTTGCGTGTTCGAGCGCTAAAAGCATTTGGATGCCGAAAAGGCTTTCATTTTTTGCGAAAAACAACCCTCGAGTTCTGGAAATACGTCCTGTCATAACCAGCACTGAACCAATACAGGTACAGGTGTAACAGAATATCAAGTTTCCGCAGATGATAGCCTGAGGACTCTTTAGGACATTTTCTCATTCTAAATGAAATGTGATATTTTTTGAGTCTGTGAATTATTAAAAAAGCTTACAGCATTATTATTTTTATGCTTATTATAAAATACTATAAGTAAAATTGGTCAATTTTCTTGGTTACTTATCTTCACCGCTATCAACAAAGTACGTAAAATATATTTTATAAAAAATCTAATAAAATAAATAAATATTTAAAGGAATGATCACGTTTCCGGCTAAAAAATTGTTTATCTGATGATAAAGACTTGAGAATGCAATTTTTATTTTTTGGAATATATTTAACAAAATTGTTTGTCAATTTTATGTAATCGAAGTGTACTTGGAAAATAAGTGACATTATTGTTTGTCTATTTTGTGTATTAATCTGCGTGTTGCGTATTAATCTTCTCAAAGACTAGCATGCACTAACTTGCCTACAGAACAATCAGGAATCTACGAGGGAGAGGGAGTGAGCGGGGATGGGGTTTAAGGTGGGTGTTACCAAATCTTTTGTTAAAGTTAAATCCAACAAAGGGCTGTATGGAAAATTGATTTGGTTATTAATAAGAGGTGCTTTTTAATTCACAGCTTCCCTAATGTAAAAAAATTCTAAATTGTTTAATTTAAAACCTTAATTATTTCTATAATTGGTTTGAGAATTCAGAAAAATTGTTGTTGTTAAGACACCTCATATGTTCTTTGATTCTAGTATTGAAATTGCGAGATGTCCTTTCAATAAAATGTGATGGACACGAGCTACATGTGTTAATTGGTAGATTCCTGAGTTGTCTAATATATTATTTTTATCTTTGTTGTTAACGAATATTTTTCAAATGTTGTTATTAGAATAAAATCCGGTTATACCTACTTTGGAAATATCTCATCTAATATCTCTCGTTTGTATTAATTTAATGAAATCTAATAATATTTTGTTATTTTACCTCAAATGAAAACTTCTCTATTATGAACATTAATTTGGATGGAAACTATTACCTTATCTCAACTTGAGTATAATTTTTACTACTCGAATTGCGAAAGAATCCAAATCTCTCATAAAATACATTCAAATATATTTTTTTACATCAATAATGTGGAAATACAAATAATTGATTTATTAGGTACTGAAAAGCTGAGCCGGAGTTTGGGAGTTTATGCATATACTGTGTATTGAATTTTATTTGTTGTATATAAACTATTTATTAAATTATTAGAATTTTGATCGATGTAAAAAAATATATAGAATTGCGCATCGCATGTTTGTACAGAAAAAGTAGCAATTACCATTACGGTGTATTTTTATTTATACATATTTATTTTTTGTGATATACATAAAGTGTTAATTTTTTATTGATGTAATAATTTATTTTATTCTAATATGATCACACTACATTAATTAGTTATTTGTATTAATTCAAATTAAAAACTATATAGCATGTCCCCAAACAGCAATTGTATGCTGGTATGAGGGGACAGAAAATAAAGTGTAATAAGTGGGTACACATATTTAATATTAGCACATTGATTTGTTAAACAGTTATCTCTTCCCCAACACAAGTTCCTTCAGTTCTACACTATTGTTATTTCTTTATGCAGTTTGGGATTCCATTATAAAAATCGATCGCAGTGTATAGAAAACCATATCTCTCTATTAGTCCGCGGTATATCATTTCTTATAATAATTTATTCTTTATTTTATAAGTCATCTTTATCTTTTCCACATATATCAGATCTTTTAGGTTAAGCATGCCGGTGATTTTGTACAAGTCAGTGGTTCTGGTGTATCGATCTAGGTTGAAGATTATTTTAAGGGCTCCGTTTAAAGTTCTTTGTATCATTCCTTGCGCCTGTGAATTACACTGTGATCAAATAATAATAATGCCATATAAAATATTTTTTTATACCCAAATCTATTATTAATTAGATTTTATCAATGCAATGATTCTGTTCGGAATTTCGTCGATACAATTTCAGCCGAGTAAAAGTTTTTTCCTTCAAATTTTTTTGCGACAACGTTTTGTTAATATGCAAATTTTAAAAATGAAATATTTTAATTTTATTTGTCTCACTGAAAGAGTGCAAAAATTGCACCTGTTCTGGTGATATTTCTACAACAGTCCACAGTCATCAAAGAAAATATCAGTCAATCAAAAAAATTCTCAGTCATTACTCAAATTGTGACGTGTATAGAAAAGCACGTTTCAATTTAAAATTCACATTCATAAATCATCCGCGTTGCCGCCCCTTTAAAAGAGTGATTTTTCCGCGTTGCACTGCCGGTCCGCTCCTGCTGCGCTGCGCAGGGAGCCCCCTGCACCGGCCCTGGCGCCATTAATCATGTTTCGGCGTCCGCCTATAGACTCCAATCAATCATAGAACCGGTGGCCTTAGGTTAACCTTATTCCCTACGCCCAGAATCTCTCTCGCAAAGGGTGAAGTATGGATATTTTAGAGGGATACTAACAACAGACAAGAACGAACCAATAAATAAACATATAAGAAACCCGGAGTTCTTTAGAATGAGCCAGCACACTAGTAATGTTGGTTACTTTTCTCCCATCACAAGTGTTTGAACACGGAATGTGAAATGGATAAGTTAAGATGGAAAAGACGGGTTCTGGAAGGAAAGAAAGGTCAGAAGGAAAGCGTGCTCTTACCTTTGTCCTTTTGGTCCAAGTCGAAGGAAAAACGCTGATTTCTCCCTTATCAGAAGGGCAGCAGCTCAAGAATTCTTATGGCAACTTGATCCTTATCCGAAGGCTTTACGATCGCGTAAAAGTGGGCACACAAAACTCAGAACAAAACACGTCCAGCAAACAAAACAGTTCAAAGTTGAATGGTAATGTCATAGATTAAAGGTTTTAGTATAGCGTGCACTATGAAAAGGTGTAAGGAAGGTGGTTGTGTTCAGTGACATCTAGTCCAGTTCACAAAGATCGAACAGCAAGGTTGTGTCGCACATATAATATATATTGTACTGACCCTAACATTGATGCTGATATTCTTGCAGATACCTTACCATCGTTCAAAAACTCACTCTTACACAACATCCATTTTATATACGATGACCTGAACCTATAGATACATTAAAACAATTATTTATTAAATACTAATCGCACAACATTCAAACACTAAATAAATGTACATGTAAAATATACTTAAATGCAAAAATATATGTTACTAGAGCGTGCCGAAGACAACGGGCATAGTCTTCATTTAAAATGTTTTATTATTAGAGTATCATGTACCTATTATCCTGTTAGTGTCTCTTATAAATATATATAAAAAAATATAAAAACAATAATAAGTTGCCAAGACAAAATTATTCTGAATGAACCGGTATTATTATAAATTTAGACATTTTTCGTCAGACTTATTTATAAAAGACTAGCTGATATACACGACTTTGCAGGGATACAAATTTAAGCATGAGATACTAACCTCCCCGCATACCTAACCTAACCTTACCTATCCTAATACAACCTTAGTGATGATAGACATACGTATATTTCATCCGCCCTAAATTATTCTACTACTTGCCCTTACTGTCCCCAGAAAATCTTTCATCTTTTCAGGTATCGTTTGCGTAATGTTATATATGATGGGTATAAAAGAAAAGGCAACGATACCCCACTTTGGTTTCCAAGAAAAATAAAAACGCATGTCACTACTCACTTTTTTTTTGTAATGAAATAATTGGATTCAAAAACAATTGCCATCTCAGTTTTCCTTTTATATATGTGTATACATAAATATTTATTTTTAAAAGGTGGATATTGCTGTGTTTGCTACCATATAGAAGACATTAATGCTTTTGCAATTTTCGTAATTGACTGTCTAGTATAACGGTCTAAAGTTGATATGAACTCTCACTTTAGTACGAAGCAGCCATTTTGTCACGTGACTCATCCTTAGGGATTGATTGGTTGAAGTGGATATTGGTGCCCTTGCTTTTAATTTGGAAACAATTAAAAACAAATTTTTATGATATATCAAAACATGAATACAATGATAATAATTGTGATATAAATATTACGAAATATATGTTATATTCCGATTTTTTCTCAAATGATTGGTTACGTAAAACTCATGCTACGATGTTGTTCCCACTGCACAACCCTCCAAAACATCAGTATGATTAACTCATATTACCGAAATATCACACACACACACATATATATATATATATATATCAATACCTATATTGACGAAAGCCAGACAAGCCAGACATCGCCAAAATCGCCGTTGTCTCAGATTACATGAATTGATCAATTCATCTGACTGAACTTTACAAAATACAAATAAAAAAAGAAGTAAAACAATTTTAAACCCTTTGATATAATTCGCAGTCCCTCCAGGCGAGTCATAACTACTTCAACAACAAGCTACTCATTATTGTTGATTCTTGAATATATTGTGACGTCGGAGCCATATTCTCTATGTGGCTTATACATCATGTATCCAGCAGATGGATGTCTTTATTAAGTTTCCATAGGCATGAGACTTTTGAGGATATCATAATATATGTTCTATAAGCTTAGTTAGTATTGTCATTTTAGTACTGTCACGGATCATGGCTGCGGGAGGCGAATGAAAACACTCGAAATTAATTAGCGATTTATTAATTAATGACTAATTAATTATTCAATACACAAGTATATTCTTTAAATAATACTGTTTCATAATATACCACTAGTATATGAACAGTGAATGGTACCCACCGCTTGCCCAGGACTATTTTAAGAGCAAAAGTTTCCATGTCGGTCCTACTCAGTCGTTTCAAAGTTGAAATTTTTTTCGACTTACAAGCAGGACCGTGCTACTCCGCACCGGTCGTGCGAAGCAGCACGGCCGCTAGAACAAAGCCGTTCACTGTCCCTGCCTTGAGATATATACGTCTGTATTAAATAAAATAAAATAAAATATAAAATAAAATAATAAAAATTGTATATAATCTTTATTATCTCTGGGTAACACTACATTTATCACTTATAGAACATTCAATTCTCGCACATGGTATTTATCGCATTTATTTATTTCGCCACATAGGTACTCTCTGGATTATTTCGCTCCATATCTGTCATATTTCACGACTGGGCACACCTGGCCAAAATCTCGCGACTTACTTCGCACTGAGCGATCTGTCAAAACACACTTCCGTGGTGGCCTTCATCTGCGCTATTTGTACCCAAACGCTCACAGTTTATACAAGTTGTGTAGAAAGATTTTTTAATGAAGGGGTCACCATTCGCGAGTTTTACTTTGGGAAACATATCTCTACGGAGAAACGCAATCGGTTTTAACGTAGTTTTTATTTGAATGACATTACAGTGAAGTAATTTGTTATGCTGTTCGCTCACGGTATAGTCAATTAGACGTTGACCCTACAATAATAATAAAAATAATATTAATATAAAAATGAAATATGAATAGATATTATTGAATATGTGTTTTACTCTAACAAAATTATATTGCATAACCCAACGATGCATCTATGAAAATAATTGAAAAATCAATATGATAGAGATTTTACAATTCAATTCAGTCATTTATTTTAATCTTTACAAATCAAACCAAAATGAGTCCCTACTTATAAGGACATATAGATATGTTTAGTTTGATATTTCCAATATACAGATTGTCTAATTCCTTGCATTACAATACTAGTTCCTTTTAGCTCATATGTAACTTGTGGCTTTATGTGTACTACGTAAGTAATGTCACGAGATTCTAATACAACAAGAACTATGCAAAATTAAGTCTTCTGAATATTCTACCAGAATATAGAAGCAACTCGAATGCGCAAAACTACACTGGAGTCTTCGAGAATATCGGGTCTTTATAAATACGCCCAATATGTAGCTTTAACAAGCAAAGCAAGTCCCTAAAAGTGAAGCTAGCAAGCGGGCGCGACGCCGCTTAATTTTGTCCAGTGACTTTGTATAATTTATTTTGAGCGTTTGATTCTTCTTTCACCGCAGCAAAGCCGTATTAATATAATTACATATATTTGTAGTTATATTTTCTGCGAATAATATTGTAACTTATCTTTTATTTACATAGTCTCGCCAGTTTTTTAGATATCGCTAGACGGATATTCGTAAAATAAATAACACTGTGTGTGTCAGTGCTAAAAATATGTAGGTAGGTACTCACCGTCATTATAGGTGTGTACGGCGCATGATAGTGATATAGATAATTAAGAATTTTTAATTTTTTAAATTTTGCATGCAAATTAAGTACAAAACTAACTCCACGCTCTCCTGAAACGGAGCTCGAACCCCTGATCAACAATAAGGCATATTAACATTGTAATTAGAAATATTAGATTTTCGTAGATGGCCGTACAAAAAGAAAGGTTGAAAGTCGTATCCACCAAGCAAAACTTGCGTTTAACAAATAATCAAAGATTTTAGAATCCAATAATATAAACCTAAAGCTCCACAAGCAATTAATAAAACTTATGTGTGCAGTATTTTGCTGTATGTGAGGCATGGTGCATTGGCGATAGAGAAAAAACCGATTAGTAACCTTCGAGATGTGGACCTACAGACATGCCCTAGGAATTTCCTGGAGAGACCACATTACAAATGAAGAGGTTCTCAGCAGGATCTATTAAACAGGCACATGATGAATACAATCTGCTCAAAAATATACTGGAGGGATTGGTAGAGTGAAAGATTGCCAGAGGGCGCCCTCGCCTTAAATAACTTGAGCAAGTGTGTCAAGATATGAATTGTGCCTCGTACACAGAGCTGAAGAGGATCGCCGGAGACCGAGCAGAATGGAGAAGGAGATGTGTTTTGCTGCAAACCAATCCCACGGATTGAAACCCAGGAAGGGAAGATACAATGTAGAAATGATACCATTTTGGAACGAATTATATTTTTTTAATTGCAATATTCTCAAAAACTGAAAAAATAAATATTTATAAAAATGTCTGTGGTAGTCCTCCGCATTTCTAAATTGATTTCTGGATCATATTCCTCCCCCGGCCTAGTCCATTGTACTTCAGTGGAACTTGCCGTTAGCTTTTACAATAGATCCCCGGCATAGTTTCACTCTATTATGGCTGTGCGAAAATGAGTAAACAGATTAGAGTTACGAACTTAGTCAGGTCAGTACCAAAGTTGGGTTTTAAATTATTAGTTTTCGTGAATCTGCCAAATATAACAGGGCTCGAATTCAATCGTGTTTTGAGATCCTTGTAATTTAATTCGCGTTCAATTGTTATGTTATATAAATCTGTCAACATGCATACATCTGGTTATTAAGATAGTTGATGTCACTACTTGGCGTGAATGTAGGTACGTACATGACAGGTGCGTGCAGTGGGAACAAGAAGCAAGACTTTTATTTAATCGTATATATGAGAACAAAATATCGAAATTAAATATTTATCTGGCAAAATATTATGAAATATTTAAATCTGAATAAAATGTTAATTATTGTGATTCGAATATTACGAGATGTATCTCTTATTTAGGTTTCTTTTCAAAATATATGCTTAGGAAAAAGTCATGCTTCTTGTTCCCACTGCACGCCCCTGGTACGTGACAATATACATAGTTATCAAACATAATAATTTCGTTATCTGTCCGTCCGTAACTTCGTATGACGTCCGTAATTTCGTTCGAATTCACGGATAATAAAAACAGATTAAACGGCCTGAGATGAGACCCCAGGCCAGCAAACCCGAACCGACCGCTGCTCTACGTATGTTGTAGAGCCGCCTCTCCGCGGACCGCCAAAAATATACTGTAGATATATACTAGGGCTTAGCAAAGACGCGAACCATTTCCGTCATTTTTTACGGTTACGGCTAGTATTAAATGATGAATGTTTGATAACGGTATCAATTTTACAATAAGAGTAATTTTACGTTTTTTTTAAATGGAGATGCGAACACGGAATACGCGTCACATCAATATTCTTATTATTTTCAAACTAAGCTAAACGCTTGATCTATGAAAATAGGACTAATTTGCTGGGGTCCGGAGTGAGGATCGAACCCGCGAACAAGCTACTCATTATATTACAGCACATTTGAAAATATCACTTTTTCCTGTAATTATTTACGAGCTTTCACCTAGTACAGGTAAGTATAATGTCCTTTTTAATAGGTGCGACTAACTAGTACTGTGATTTGGGGGTATTTTTAAATGTATATTACAAAAGATAACAAAACTAACAAAACAATACAAAAAAATAACAAAACTAGCGGTACATAATCGAATTCTGGTACCAACTCTGATGTATGGAAGCGAAGTCTGGAGCTGGCAGAAGAGGAACGAAAGTAGATTGAATGCAGTAGAGATGAGATCCCTCAGACATATGTGTGGCAAATCAATTTATAATAGAGTAAAGAATGCAGATATTAGGAATGAATGTAAGGCTGATCTTAGCATATTAATGGAATTATAAAAGGGTCGCTCAGATGAGAGGGCGACCGCGGAAGACGTGGCATGACCAGATTAACCAGATACTGGAAGGTGGTCCCGTTAGAAGCCTCAACAACCGGCGAGCTTGCATGCGAAGATGTATGAATGTGGATGAGGCGAGAGTTGTGTGTCAGGAAAGAAGAGTGTGGCGCTCTATCCTCTCTGCCTACCCCCACGGGGTATGATGGTAAGTAAGTGAGTAAGTAAGTAAGTAAGTGAAATGGCGAAATGGGAGGCAGTTTTACAGCGAATCCTTGATGTGTCTTTATATCTATCAACTAGAGGTTTAGCTTTTTAAGGAGATAAAACAGTTATTGGAAATGATCGCAATGGTATTTTTTGATGAATTTTTGAATTAATTGGTAAATAGGACGTGACAACATTTCACTAAAGTTAAGCAAAATCCATTTGGAAAATAAAAATATGAGAAGACAGTCTTACTATTCATCGTGGTAATCGCAAAACTTTTTAGCCTTTTAGAAATAGTTCTTCACACACGCAAACACAGTCAAGAAGTGATGGGAACATTCTCATAAACGCTGAAATATTCTCGGAGGTTCGAAAAACCAACGTGTTTTGTATAAAAGGCGAAACCAGAGACGTGGCGCATCATGTTGATTTCGAAGTTGGTTCGATGCGACTTATCCAGCGATAAAACACCAGCAACCGCAGTGTCAACCAACGCGCAGATTAATTTGGAGCGAGCGAAACAGTTCTATAATTGAAAAGAATACTCTAGCAAGCGATTAATAAAAAGTGTTTCACAGACAAACGATTAATTGAGAAATAGCATAAATTATAGAATAGTTTAAAAATTAAATTCGTGTCCAGTGACTTTGTAAATTTGTTAAAATAATTAATAAATGATCTTCATTCACCTCCCACAGTCACGTGACAGTATTATACTGTTTGTAATAAAATCTTAAATCGATACTTAAAAGAAAATAACATATTGTCAATACAGGTTTTGTTTATTTTGTAAATATTGAGTCCGTAATCTGTTATCATAATTAATTTTCCTAGCAAGTCAACATATTTACAAATTCAAATTGACGATCAATATAGGAGGTATTGCATTTCAGCCGCAGAATTGCACCTCACGTTGCGCTATTAATGGAATTTTAATTATAGGAATCAGTAAAGAATGAATATCGTTTACGGAAGTTGTTATGCAGCCTTAATGGCATCCCTTCTTCCTCTTACGTAAATCGGAATATTAAGGAATTATAATATTGTTGTAAATATTTGTAAGCAATAAGTAATGTTACGTAATTTTTTGTAAAAATATTTACACTTATATTAAATTGAATATATTTATCGTAACACATCAAATGTTGCACATTAGTTGATTTTTAAGAATATTTAAATTATAGTAGTTTTTTTTCGAAATGATACAACTTTTCCCTTCCGTTGTTTTTTTAATTCAATTTTTTGTACTTAAGGCAGCAGATTAAGCAAACTTCACCATTTTTTCTCATATCTTCTCTTGCGTTTTTTATCACATTTTTGTAGAGAAATATCTCATTTTAAAATTTATTCATCAGGTGACGTATATTTTAATTACGAATATCTTATTAAAATAACACAAACTAAATTATATAATATAATAATTATATAATAAATTACCAAACCTTCGATGTTTTAAAAATGAAGAAAATTGCTCCACTTTGTGGGCCTTTTATGACTGAATGGCTAGTGAGATGTCTTTTTTATTCAATAATATTACAAAGTAAATGATTATCTTAAATTTATTACAATTATTGCAAAATCTGTAAGTTTGTTTACATGCAATTTATGTTTTAAAAAACACCTTTTTTATGCTTTTTTATTTTTTGTGTAATTTTTTCAATCCTTTTTAGATAATTGATAACTTTGTTTCTTTAATAAATTAAAGGAATAGACATTATTATTTTCAAATTAATTTAAAAATAATATTTGTACCTGAACGAGTATGCAATTTTTCCTTCCAAATGAAGTATTGAATATTTTCACAGAAGACGTGCAGGATTGATTACTGTATAAGTTTTTCTATGGCAATAAATGTAGTAAGTAAAATAACTGAAATTATTTTACGTTTCTTACTATGAGAAAATTCTGCATTTACTTGAGATATTTTAAATTTTATACATAAATTATATGCAATGTCACATGTATACGAATGTATAAAATGTATACGAATCTGCAATAACAGAGTTTCATAAAGTGATTCTCCCTACGTTCCTCGAGCGTCTTCTTAATATATTTAACGTGAAAACTTTTATTTTCCTGGCAGTACAATTTCTACCGGAAAAGGTTGTCGTTGCCTCTTTGTATAAAGACGTAGATAGGACGTGAATAATAAACAGGAAAATACTTAATGACACACCTACATAAAATGAAATGATTATAATCTGATTCTTGGTACTATAATATATACATTTTTAAACGTCCAGCAAATGCAATTTTATTATACAATTATTTCGCAACCAAATAAAAATGTTTCGCTTGTAAAAGATTAAATATACAAAAACATGCGAAACGCGGACTGTGTTTAATTATTTACACAACCTCGATAGCAATATTTGTATAAAGTATAAAGTAAATACTTTATACAAATATTATTAGGTACCATTTTAAATACTTTATCTATATTATAGATAATAATATTAATAAACAAATTAAATGGTGCATGGAATATATTATATATATATTATTATATACAATATATTGTTTTGTATGCAAAACAATCCGTTAAATTATTTTGAAATTTATATATCTTTGTTATTTATATATCGAAAATGAGAAAGGGAGTATTGTAAAAACTTGGTTTTTATGGGTTACTTTTTTATATTTACGAAATAAGTGTGGGTCCATATTTTATTCCCGAATTGGCTCGTCAACTCACGCGCACCCAGGGTAATTTTCCAGAGTAAGAAGTGGGTATAATGGCATTAGATGCCACGACTGATCTAGTTAGCATTTAAGTGTTAAATGAAACGGATATTTTGTGCGTTTCGCTGAAGTCTTGTTCAGCTTCATCAGGAGACCGTCCTATCACGGCGGAGGTGTAGGCCGAACTGATTATTTCTTCCGAGGTCATAAATTATTTGCAATTTGTTGTGGTTGTTCACTTCTTCTACGATAAAGGTCACCAGTGTGCAATATGTACTAATTACATCGTCGGGATGTTCTGTGACGTCTCTTATGGATGGAATCAAAGTCGCCAAATACTTGATAGTTGTAAAATATACAGTTCTTGTAAAATATCAGTTTTATTTAACCCTTAATTATGTTCAACGACCGTAATAATACTCTTAACTCTTTAATGATTTAGTTGAGTTTTTGAAAACGTACATTTCATTGCAAACATTACGTCTGTGTTCTGCAAGCAATTAAAGTATATTGGTCCAAATTAAAACTTCTATTTACGATTTTAAAACATTATAATACCTACTATAAAAAATGTAAAAAGATCACTACATTCCGATAAACTAATATCAAAATAGTATTGTTCTCACTTTTTAGTGTTGGAAAGATTTCGCAAACTATAAAGATTTATTTTGTAAACATTAATTTTATTAAAATAGAACACGAAATTGCGCTGGTCAGGAAATAAAAGCTTTTTGCCCCCTTTTATCTGATTTTTATGGAGTCAGTATCAGACTGCATTTCCACATCGTCCATCATTTTGGAAAGGGAGGGGACATTAGAAAAAATATAAATAAAAGGCTAATTGTACAATTTTTATGTTACTTTCTCATCTGTTACATTAAAATTCAGAAGCAAAATTTAGTATCTCCCCCCTTGAAGACCTGTAGGCATTGCTGCAACGTTCAGGTCAGCACGCTCTCCATGCTCATATCTTATTTTATCTCGCGTTAGCTTAATTTGTTTCTTTCCTTCGCATATGTACTGCATGAGCAATAAAAATGAATTTCGTAGGGTCAATAAAGAGTCCGCACTGTGCTTAGCCTTGCATTCTTCTAGTAAATGTGGTATGTTTTTCCAGTAACTGAATCTTCATCGGAGAGTTGCTGTTTGAGAATGTTTTATTATTAACAAAGGTTATATTTTGCTATCGGAAAGTCCAAGGCAGTCAAAGAGCTTCAACATAGACACATTTATCATTTGGACTCGAACTTGAATGTTAACCCGCTGTACTGGAGCTAAAAATCAGATAGGTATCCAAAATTTTTGTGAAAATTGACTGATTTGTAAAATTCTGACAAGAAATTATCTTTAACACTGTTATTCAACCATGACAAGACTAGTTGTAGTTAAAAAGATAACAATAAAACATGGTTACATTTTAGTAGCAGTTGTAATATTTTTTTTAACAACTTCTGACTTCAAAACAAATAAAATATATGAGATTTATTGTGCCCGAAATCAGAAATTTTGGTTTATTTTATTATTCTAAATGAAATGGTGTCATTTTCCTAAAAACTCAGTTTGTAGACGACGAACCAAATTTGTGGCAGGAAATCTCAAATTTAATATTTAAAAAACTTCACGTTCATTAACCTCAGTTTGATGTAAGTCAGATGAAAGGTACCTTATTCAATATGCTTTGAATAACAATATGAGGAATTTATTCGTTTTGAACGTAAAAAGTTATAATTGTACGACCAAATATCTCGATGTACATATATAGTCACGAGATCGTAGCTTTGGGTGGAAAATGAAACACTTAAAATAATTTCAGCTATTATTTATTACACAAAGTTACTGGACACGAATTTAAACGAAGCGCCGTTCTTAAATTCACACTAAATGTTTCTCAAATATTTCATACAGATTCTTACTAATTCACGTCAATTCGCACGTAAGTGGTCGCACTTATTTCCAAACGCCTGTTAAGAATTCCTCTTAATTTATTGTTGCTGGTCGCACTTGCCACTGGAATCTATTTTCAATGAGATCGCCGAAATTACATTAACGGACGGTTCGCCTTTCTATGACGTTATCCCGGTGTCAGAAATAACTAACTAACTCGCGCGCGCGCTCGCATCTCTTTTATACAAAAATGTTAGTTTCGTGAATGTTTCACTTGTTTCTCCATATTTCTAGTGATTATGAAATTCAGGTTAATCGTTCGAGAGACTTCGATAAGGCGCTGTTGCCATTGTCTTAAATTCGTGGCAATATGAACAAATTATTTTAGCATTCAATAATCCGCAACAAATCTACCATCAACGAAACGATTTTAAAATGGCCGATTACGCGCTCCCGAATGTGTGTATCTGAATGTACTGAGAACAAATATACATTTTGACCACATGCTCACATCAAATGAAACCCATATGCTCCGAGTACAAATATACCCCTTCAAACGTATTGCCTTCCCGATGCAATAAAATACGGCTTCGGATAAGGGTCCATTAATATCTGAGGACAAATAAATATCGTCCAACAGATGAGCCCATAAATTGTGAAGGCGTGCTAAGAGCCTTTTTTCGTACGACCCATTCGATACAATATGCTATGAGGGATAATGTAATTTCAAAGGGAGGAAACTTGAATTGAAAGTACTTAGCGCTATTTCATTGTTTTTCCTTGTACAATATTGAAATACAATGTTTTGAAGGTAAAATGTCGAACCCAATGAAATGAACTTGTGAATATCGTTATTTTCAAATTGATTGTTTATGAAATACTTGCCGCTGGTATAATTTTCACCATGACTTATAGGGTTTGAAAAAAGCCTCGGTTCATATTTTTTGAACCGTAATTTGAAAAAAAAATTAAAGCCTTAATTGAACTAAATAAAAAAAATTGTCCCACAAGTTTATTACTTAGTTGTATTTATTATGTTATATTTCTGATGGATTCTTTTTTATAATACAAAAAGAAAATTGTATGTTTTTGTGCTCAATCGGTGCTACTAATCTTTATCAGTATTCATGTTGTTTAATTTGCAGAGCTATTGAAGATACAGAACTGACACATTAAATGATGCCTTGCATATCAACTAGCATAACTAACTTGCAAAAGGGATGTAATGTGCGAGATTTGTTGGTTGCACAAATTATTTAATAATATATATATATATACCATACCTTATTGTTCTTGCCTTCTCATCAAGCATTAGCAATCGTGTAAACGATTGTCACCACTTTCCTGTTGAAAATACCAACATTTTTCGGGGCCAATGGTCCCTTCATTAGGATACAACATATACTAAAAATTAAATATCAAAAATGCAAGTATAGACAACAACAAAATAATAATACATATATGGTAGATAATTTAAAAGATAACTATTTATAAAAAAGACCTATTCATTTTTATTATTCAATACTTCTGCACACTTTACACGTTCTTTCTAATTCTATTCACTATTACCCTCGAAACAAAACAGTCCGCATTTGCGAAAATTTCGAAGAGCAAATATTTTGGCATTTGAGATTAAACATAACCTCTTTTTAAGATTCTCGCATACTGAATTGACTATACTGTAATATGTACTGCGCAGTATGCAAACAAAACCAAACTTGGTAAATAAAATAAATAATATTTGTACGATAAACCATCCTAATCTAATCAGTCAGTAGTCAGAAAGAAACTGAAGTGGAATATTCATATCAATTTTAACGAAATATTCACAATAAATCATAATCATTGTAGGTACCATACGTAATTTCAGGTTTGGAATATGTTTCAGCGTCAAAATCAATCAATTAGTTTAATTGGCACTTATTAAGGTACATATTTAACATTTATTTTGTTGGAAAATTTTTGAAAAAAAAATGGCCAGTTATGTTTTCCAGGACAGGAAAGAAGTTCGTGTACTTATTTAGAAATAAAACATGTAAAAAATTTAAATCCGATAAGTCATTTGTTATTTATTAACAATCAATAATTTTTTTTCAAATAGCTCCCAATTATGCAAAAAAAAGTAATTATAAATCGGATATGCTATAATCCATTTAAGATATATAATTTCTAAATAAGTACATTATCTTATTTTATGCCTCTGACAAACCGGAAAAAGTTGCATGTCAGTCACGGCAGAGGAGCTCCGATAAAGTGGAGGGGCTCTTTTTTAAAATAATATCATTATAAAATAATAGCTTAAAATATAGGTATATAGGTAGGCTTTATAAGTTAATACCAAAAAAAATTTATTGTAAAAAATCACCCTATTTTTATTTATTCAAATATAAATATTCTGAGGTGGTGTAATAACTTAAGATTGTTTTGGAGGCACCTGCAAGCTTAAAATTAGAATATCATAATTGTATAGGTCGACCACAGTCAAAAGACCATTCCCTAGCTTTGTCCGGTAAGAAGAAAGTGGGGGAAAGTTGCCTGGCAAGCGAGTATTACAAGCCTCAATATAATATTCCAAATAAATACATATTTTTTTGTTTTAAAAAGGTTAGTTGCTTACTATCGCATGCATACTTACTTACTTATGCATCGTAACAACACACATACTTTTTGCGCATTCTTTTGAATGCGGTCTAGCAATAGTAAGATTATGGTTACACATGTAATATCTTAATCTTCAAGTTTGTGTTTACTGGGGTATTATGCCGTGTTATTACGACCTTTCGGGCCGACGTTTTGGATCCCATTGCAGGGTCCATCATCAGGGCTGATGTGTTGTCTTGAATGTTGGTGTTGTGGTTAAGTATCGGCTTGCAATACCGTGCCGAAGTCATGATGTGTTTGTATTGTGTATAATCATACATACAACACAATACAAACACATCATGACTTCGGCACGGTATTGCAAGCCGATACTTAACCACAACACCAACATTCAAGACAACACATCAGCCCTGATGATGGACCCTGCAGTGGGATCCGAAACGTCGGCCCGAAAGGTCGTAATAACACGGCATAATACCCCAGTAAACACAAACTTGAAGATTCTGAGTGGCCGTGAAAACCTAAGAACATTCTTAATATCTTTATCATTTAAGATCTTTCAAAAATTTTGTGAATGCGGATAAGAAGCTTTGTCTTTTAAAATGTATCATCGGGCCTTGTTAATTTAGCTTCGAAAGCTCTAATTTTCCCTTCTTCCTCTCCAAGCATACCTGAAACCTACCTAGCTGTAATAACGGAATGGAATATTAAATCGATAAATTAGATTGAAAATAGGTGGATATATGATAGGAGAAGTGGTGCTGGCGAAGTCTTAAATGGGTCTTGAAGAGTAGCGATATACAGGGTCTCTCGTAGCCAAAATCGGGTGATAGGCCAAGTCATAATAGTTATCAGAAAAATCAACCGATTTCGGCTCAATGTCGAGATACGGGATAACCTGTATGTAAAATTTGGTACAAGCGGAAGGGTGAGGTGACTTTAATATATTATATTATACACGGTGTAACAGAGCTAGCCCACAATACGTTACAGGTGGATTCCTGCTTTGATTATAAGTCGAAAATATTCATGACCTGGTATCAATACTTAAGGAGATATACGACATCAAAATTTACATTTTTTAAAATATTTCTGACTTATTTTTTGCAAAACGTTGGAGTACCACTGCAGTAACTTATATCTTATATTGAAAATTCATTTTTTTAATTCAAGTCAAATAAAATGATAAAAACCTTCCATTTCCAAATGGATTTTTTTTGAATTTTTATTATTTTACTTATTTTTTATTGAAACGAATGAATTTTTCGTACTCGATAAGCTACTGTAATGATACTTCAACGTTTTGTAAATAATAAAAAATAATAAATATTGAAAAAAAATGCAAAGTTTCATATTGCACAACTCCATAACTTGTTGCTTGAACATTTTCGACTCATAATCAAGGCAGGAATCCACCTGTAAAGTATCGTGGACCCTGTATATCTAAACATGAGAAAATCTTGGATTCGTCTTGTGCGAGCAATGTTGCCCAAGCGCTTTACATATTTTTTTGCCATATCCCTTTCGATTACGCCTACAAGACAGTTGTAACCCTCGTCCAACGGAGCGTGTGTGGGTGCGTTCGGCTATTGAATTGTTAATAATGTTGAGTGCGCGGGATTAGTTCCGCCAATAGGGCGCGGGTAATCCCGCGTGTACAGTGCACCGTGACTGCGCACTTGCTGAACATTAAATTAAGTCCTATTAGCGAGGGTCGCGTCGGCCCTTTGTGAGGGCGGCGGCTCGTGGCTAGTATTTTTGCCGTATCATTGTTTGTAATTATTTCAAAACCATTAGTGTGCTCAGTCTACAATTTTATTATATAATTTATTGAAATGATTAAGTATTTTACATCACTGACATAATTATTAAAAATTATATTCGATATTATTTGACAACATGTAAATAAAAGCGACCAACCCGCGTGGCAAGCGTAGTGCGTAAATGCTTTCCAAAAATTTTCAAATGCAGAAGCGACGCAAGACCTCCCAACATGAAGTCACCTTCACTAATTCTACTAATTCGCTCTGTTTTTTTTATAATTGTGTTAGTTAAGTAAAATTAAGTACGGATAAGTATCGATTCACTAATCAAAAGCGAATGTTTTCCGAGGGATTTTTAATCAATTGCATTTGAAAATAGTGTTATGAAAATTGTACATGCTCCAGGCGCTGTTATTGTTGTTTTTTTTCTATTGATGTATTTTTCATAATACAATTGTGATCAATATCATAATGTTTTATTATGGTGATTGAATTATGTTCTTACATTCATTTTCTTTTTGTTAAAAAAGCAAGATTTTTTATCCGTTAATGGAGAACTGTCATTGATGAAAATACTATTTAGTGTTGTACACCTTGAGTTGGAAGAAGCTGGACAGAATGTCTCCATCCAGCTATATTCCAATGCAAGGTATACAACACATCTCGTGGTTTATTATGAATGCCAAAGAAGATCTACTTAACACATAAGTACACGTACCCATTTTTTCAACAGACCATAGGGCCTAATTAATGAGACGTGCGTAAATCATACAGATTTATTATTGTGACCTCACCGGGAATCGAACCCAAAGCCTTCGGTGAGACAGGCCAGTGTTATGCCTACTGGGCTACTAGGGTATTTTTATTTAACATATTTAGAATAAAAATTCTAATTATTTTTATATAAAAATAATTAGAATTATTATATATTATTGCATATCGCCATAATAAATAAAGTATTATGATCTGTGCGAAGACTTACCGAAGCAATACCTTATCACTAGCAAGAGCTATTATTAATTTTTATTTATTCTTTTTTTGTATGCATATTATTACAATGGCGGATTTATTTCCAGTTTGCAATTTCTTGCAACCAACTCATTAGTAGAACATTTGAAATATATTTGAGGTACATAAAATTATTACCAGATTATCGGAGATGTGCGCTGTAGCACCTACCAAGAGATGAAGAGGTTGGCAGGTGACAGAGAGGAGTGGAGAGAACGAGTGCTTGTTGCAGACCAATCCTAGGATTGCGACCCAAAAAAAAACATAAAATTAACTCCATGATAACGAGACTAGTAGGAGACGGACGGGGATAGGGGAGGGTTAAAGTAGGTTACGAAAAGGTAAAATTGCTTTGGTCTATTTTTGAAGTTAGTTAAAGTTTGTGATGATGTGACATCTGTGTGTTATGATTCCACAGCCAGTCGACTGCACGGAAACGAGGAGCTGAAAAATTTAGTACAATGAATGGTGATGAATAGCGAAGTACCTACTGAAGGCCGCGATTAAATTGAATTTATGTATATTGCAGGTGCTGAGGTGGGTAGGGGTTAAAAAGGACATTATAAAGTAGAGATAAAACATGGTTATTGTGGCGTTGTTGGATTGTAGGCCAATGGAGAAGTTTGCGGAAAGATGAGAGAGGTGTGATCGAATTTTTAAGGATTAAAATGAAACAGATAGATAGGTTGAGGATTAAGTTAAAAATAAGATTGTGAGGGGAAACAAAGGTTCCATTGTTTTGCAAAGTTTCTGAAAAAACATGTTTCCATTCAATTTGGGCTGGGATGAATGGGATGTCCTGGGGAGGAAATGTGGCCTATGTTTACCATATCCACCATCACCAGGTCCTTAAGAATATTTATGCATAATTCGGTAGAACAATATAGATTTGCATTGAATATATTTCAGAGGAGAGGAAGGTGTAAAGGGGGAGGATGAAAATGTCACTTATGTTACCCGATGGATCTTTAGAAATAAACGGAGGAATAAACGATAATAAGTAAATATAAGACACGATAAGAAATAACGATAAGAATGCGATATTAAAGGTTTTTATGAATCTCGGAATAATGTCGTTAAAAATGATAAGCTCGGAAGCGCACTTCCTCATTGGTTCAAATGCTTTGTTTAAACAAAGACAATCAACCGAATGTAATAAAAAAATTTGAATTCGGAAAATTAATGTTAGGCATATCTAAATATTTATCAATATTCGTAATAGCCAATAGGATAATCGCCGACCTCCAATAGGAGATGGCACTGTAAGAAGAAAAAAGCAATATGTTCATATTAACATGACCTGAGTAAAAAATATATTTAATCGTGCTGTGCAACTTTTTTGACAATTGAAAAATTAATTTTTCGAAAAATTCCCCAATATTCATGCTCATCGATTTTTGAAAAATCTAAAGCGTGTTTGTGCACGAGCGGGCATGAGCTTTTCGCATATGTGCGTCTGTGCATGCTTACGGGTGTGCACTTTGTCATCCTCCTGCTCTCCAGATCAAGGGACATCATGTTTCGTTTAAATAGATACAACACATTGAAGATATTTAATTATTATAAATAGGTCCAAAGAGAATTTCTTCGCTTGAAGCTTTATTACTTTTTATTAAAGTGGCATTAAAAAGTTATCAAAAAATATGGAGAAATCTAATGAAAAACATGTTACTTAAAATAAATAAACATTAAAGGAAGATTTTTACACGTATTACGAATAATATATACTTATTTATATGAATATATAACGAGGTAAAGTTTGTGAGTTTGTATGTTTGTAAGATTGGATACAGGAGGTAATCTCCGAAACTACTCATCCGATTTCAAAAATTCTCTCACTAATATTTATAATAGACTTTCAGGGTGGTTAGAGGCTTAAAAGTAAGAGATAAATTTATAATTTTTATAGAGAAGTTAAAAAGGCCTATAAAAAAGTCCGGGATGATATGTATTTATTTTATTTTATTTTATTTTATTTTGGGAAACATACAGTACAATATAATATTTTTTATATAATATTGATAAAATATTAATTTAGCATGACCAGTAAAGTTTCCTCGAAGCTGGTAAAAAAACTAAGTAAAAAAATGATAAAGAATATGTGATAAAAGTTTAAATTATCTATATGTTAAGGTTAAATCACAAATTTATAAAATATGAATAAAATATATATTTAAAATTAATTTTAATTTGTCGGGGGTAATTTAAGAATATTATGTTAAATTATTATCACAATAAATATTCTTATCATCAGGAAAATTTTCTGTGCATAAAAATTGCCATTCACACAACATGCAAGTTGTTTAGATTTTATTGATTTTTCACTGATCTTCGTATAGTCTCAAACTGAATTCCACGCGGGCTTAGCTGCGGGCACAGCTAGTACTGTATGCATTTGATTATTATCCACCATGTTACAGGCTGTGCTGGATTTTCATCATGCCGTAAATCCCTGCTACTTCTTCATCATCCTACCCTTTTCACCCTCCCACTCGACTCTGCCCCGCACAGACCGTGAAAGCCATGGATCGGTTGAGGTCACAGTCGGCGCGCAATTAACGTTTCAATTAAGGCAGGCTCATCTGAATGAAGGCCATTGTACATACAGAACGAGCCCGGCATGTAATGCAGTTCGTTAATTAACTCGACATTTTCTAAAAACCTCCTTTATAATTTTTTTTATTGAATAGTGAATGAAAACAAAATGAAATAATCAGGAAAAACAATTACTAGCCCAAACTGCTTTTTAAAAATAACGAAATTTATTAAATTATAACCACTGATAGATATTTAACTGTAACTGGTTGCGGATATTTTATACGAACCGTATGTTTTTTCGAGAAACGATTCTCGACGTTTCGTTGAATGCTTATTCAACGTCATCAGGAGGACGACCATTACCCGCGGAGGTAAAGGGCGGACTGATTATTGCTTTCGTGGCCGTACAAAATACCTGTCAAGTTAATTAATAATACAAAACATGGTGTGTACCATTTGAAATTATTGAAAAATAATATATAGGTGCATATTATAATAGTCTTCAAGTAAAAACAAATATACGACAGTACTGCCAGAGTAAAATTTTCAGTAACCATAAATATTCCAATCAAATAAAAAGGCGTGTTAAATTTAATAGAATGACACCTTTTTAAAATTGATAAAACACGAACATCAAATAACCCTTCAAATGCTATCCGTTTTTACCATCCTTTATTCAAAATTACAAAATACCTGGCAAGTTAATTAATAATACAAAACATGGTATGTACCATTTAAAATTACTGAAAGATAATAAATAAGTACATATTATAATAGTCTTCAATTAAAAACAAATATACGACAGTACTGACAGAGTAAAATTTATATTAACCATAAATATCCCAGTCGAATTAAAAGGCGTCTTAATTTCAGAATGGTGGCATGAACATGTTATTATTTGTAATAATCTTATTTCGGGATGAGGTTGCTCCAAGTAAAGACTTTGTTCTCGTAAGTATTTATTCGGTAACAATAATGGTTTAGACAATCGTTTATACAGTAAGATGCGGTCTCGATAACAATGGTAGTAAAAGAATCTCGACTCGACATTCGTGCGCCCTTTTATACATTCTCTCTCTCTGTCATGCAGTCTCTTTCTGGCGTCGCGACATACGTTCCTCAGATCTATTACATTATTGAAGATAACATGTTCATTCCTATGATTTGAACAGGTTGTAATTATTTTTAAGTTCTGAACTTATTTCCAATGGAAAGAGCGTACATTATTTAGTTTAGAGGGCTTATTAACTCATTTTTGACAAAAATGTTAGTTAACAACTTCTTGCCAAGGGGTCTTCAAATATTTTACGTATTTAACGTCGGATACACATGTCCTATATTTGAAAGGCTCATTTTTAAATTTTATTTCCATCGAATGCGCTGGAATAGCAGAGTGTGTGGTGGCTGAATCAGCATTTGAACACGTGGCACGCAATATTGAAATTTATCAAAGTAATAAAACGGGAAACGTACTTCTGAGAATTGTTGATACATCATTTCCAGTCTACCCTCAAAATATCGAGACGTGAAACTCTCAAAGTGGCAATAAATCAAGTTTCTTTTATAAAAATCATTCATTTTTGCCGACAAATATTTTATTCGAATATAAAACGAATTACGAGAAATTATTATTGTAGGAGACTTTGGCATTACCACGGAAGACAAGTATTCTGAAATGTATTTTATTTCTCAATTTTTTTTGATATATTTGTTTATCTGTGTGCACACACGGTGAATAGCACTATTGAATGAAAATGAGTAAAAAAAGAAAAATGTATTCTACACAACCAAACAACCTAAATATCAATTAGGTATTAAAATTTAAAAAACATTTAACATTTAAAAAAATCGGTAAATTAATTTAAAAAATGTATTATGCAAATAAAAAAATACGCAGAAAATAAATTGAATAAAACTCTATCGATTTAGTTTAATAATAAAATATAATAAAACTCTATGTGATTTTAGTTTAATAATAATTTTTTTTTAAATTTTAGTTTAATAATAAATTTTTTAATAATAGATTTAGTTTAATAATAAAATATAATAAAACTCTATGTGATTTTACTGTTGTTAATAAACTTCCCTATAGTCCTCTGTTTGATTCGGAATTGTTGGGTAAAAAATATTAATCTATACCTATAAAACTCAATGTCTGTCTGTGTCTGTCTGTCTGTCTATCTGTCTATTCTCTATACAAATCCACACCGTTTGTCCGATTCGATTCAAATTTTGCAGACTTATGCTTTAGGACCCGGCGGGTAACGTAGGCAACATTTCCCTCCTATTCTCATACCCCTTCCCCTCCCCCTCACATTTCGATGAAAATCTGTGCCGTTTGATCGATCGGACTCAAAATTTGGAAACTTATTCTTTAGGACTCGGCGGTTAACATTGGTGACATTCCATCATATCCATTACATTAAAGTAATTTTAGGTCATCTGCAAATAAAAGAACTTCAATATCTGTTAACACATTCACAATATCATTTACAAAAATAGTATAGGTTGTAAAAAAAAAAGGGTGCGATCGTTGTCTTATTTTTAGATAGGTACTATGGAATTCTTGCACAGCGCAAAGTAATATTTAAGTATTGAAAGTAATTTTCCACAGATACTTAATTCTTCTAATTAATAAATAAAATTAAAAATTAAATGAATAAAAAAAAAGAGCGAGTCGCATATGATGTGTAACATTTGACATCTCACATTAAAAAATATCAATTGAGCAGCAACAGAAAATAACATCAAAATTTAAAAAAGCTAGTACCTATATAGTTATTATTAATTAGTAAATACAAGTATCTAAATAAAATATATTTGCATTTATTTATTATTGAATTTTGCCACACTGTACCGTATATCTACATACGAATTTTTATTTAAAAATGTGTTTGGTCAATTTATGTTTTTATTTATTTTCATTGATAGCGGTAGTGTGCCGTCATACATATTGTATGAAAACTTTGAATAAACATTTAAAAATAATCATATAAATAACATAAAATTGAGAATGTATATAAATCATTAAGGGTAATTATTGTTTAAATAAAAAAGTATTTATTGGACATTTTCAAAGATATAAGCCAAAATATATCAAAGTTACAACATCCACACGCTGGACACCAGCCGCAAAGCATATATACAAAATCAGAAGCGTTGGCTGTTGGAAGTGTTGGACATTGATTTGTTTATAAAAGATGATTTTTCGTCTTATTTCCTGTTACGCATTTCCGTCCATTTTCACGAAATCACTGCCACAGATGGCAGGAAAGCGAGAGGAAAGATGTTACGCATCAAAAAAATTAAGATTTGTAATGCGGGTTTAACACTGAAGATCGTCAGTAGTCAGTGCAAACTAGGTACCTACATACTCAAATTCATCTCCGGAATATTTATATTTATCATACCTAAGTCAGCTCTTAGTAAAACATTAAATTGAAACCTTTTCTTTCCAATGTCATCTGAGATATATTGTAATTAAAGTTTTGATAAACTTGATAAGCGAGTAAAGATTTGTCGCGCCTCACTTTTATTGACTTTTATTAATACAGGTTAATTTAAGGGTTCGCATGATCAAAAAATATTTATTTATTTTAAGATGTATTTTATTAATGGAATGCAAAAATGCAAGTGATTTTTTCTAAGTTAGCCATAGTTACTCCTATAAAATATACGTTCTTTCAATACCTAATAATAATAATAATATTTGGATCATTTGTATAGCGCCGTTTTCGTGAGCACCTACTCACCTCAAGGGCGCTTCACACAAAACAACCAACTGACGAAAAACACTTATTTCTATTACATACTTATTCACTAGATGACATGCAAAAAATTGAATTAACACTTAAAACTAGAAAATGGGAGTGCTAGAAAGAAACAGGTATTTTCACGGAGTACGTACTGGGAGTGGGAAACATTAAAAAGTGATGTAACGGTCTGATTCTATAGGTTTTTATATGATTGCCTAAACAAATGAGTCTTTAGTTGTTTTTTGAACTGTGGTAAGCTGTTGTCTCAGTTTATATGATAGTTTGTTTCAGAAATTTGGTCCAGCCACCGTCAAAGCACGGTCACCGAAATTGGGTTTGTGAACGCGATTTACTTCAACTGACCTATTTTTATTATTAGATGTTGATTTTAAGCGAAGAGTTATGGAATGGAAGTTAAAATGGAATGCAGAAGTCGGTTATGTATTGAGGGGCCATATTGTGAATAACCTTGAATATTGTGAGGCATAACCTGTATTCAATCCTCTCTGGAAATTTAAGCCAGTGAAGGTTTTGAATATGTGTGAGATATGCGCAGACTTTGATATGCCAGTAATAAGTCTTGCAGCGGCATTAAATACCGATTGTAGTTTGTTTATTTCCTGTTTCAGGATATGTGCGTAGATACCATAACATTACCTAAATATACATTTATCTAAATAATACTGATTTAAATTGAAGGCAAACAATGATAATCAAGAATATAAAAGCATTCA
Organism: Agrypnia vestita; assembly: GCA_016648135.1. NCBI lineage: Eukaryota > Metazoa > Arthropoda > Insecta > Trichoptera > Phryganeidae > Agrypnia > Agrypnia vestita. The sequence goes on from JADDOH010005164.1 coordinate 77,024, forward strand.
ATTATGTTTTCAAGGTAAACAAACATATCACATAAATGTACGCTTTAAATTTTATTTACCAGTTGGTATATTATTGAAAGCAATTTCATACGATTGATAGACAGATTGACGTAGAATACTGTATTCGTTAAGCATATATGTCGTTCATCCATAGCAATAATGTAAAAAGCATATCTATGTATGTTGTAATATATGCGAGGGGAGCCTCTGCGTCCAGCATCAGTTGCGGGGTAGCAGGGCTGGACCAGATTGTGGAGGGTAACGCTTTTGTTTTCCGCAAAAAAGATAAAGATCAGAATATTTTGAATAAGTTAAAATCTTATATAGGTACATTAATTGATTAATGATGTCTCTGTGACAAAAATCCAGCACTGTTCTGAAAGATTTGAACAAACTCAAAATATTGTGAATGAAATAAACTGGTAAAAAGGAATTTAATAAAAATTTGAAATAATGTTTCTGGCGTATACTAGTGTAATGCTAGTAATTCGGATGAATTTTCATTACACAGATAAAGAAAATTGCTATCGAAAAATTCCGTAATCAATTGTAGAGGTCTCATTAGCGACATCTGTGGGCATTATGGGGGAACGAAAATGCTTTGGGGCAGGCCGCGTTGAGGATGGTCACAACATACATGTAAAGCGTGGCACGCAATTTAAATATATACATCTTCCAAAAAATTAGTAGTCATGGTATATTCTATTATGGGTGGAGATGGCGAACGTTACATTGTGTAAAGTGATCACTTAAGCCAGCCGTACGATAGGTCCTAAGCCCTATGTACACCCAAAAGACTTCTATACCTACTTTCCCATAATAAAAATATAGTTTCGTCTCTGTGAGATATCAATAATATACATTAAGATAAAGATCGCTTACCTTCTCTGGTGTAGAGTTTATCTTGTGACAGCTCGTGCACTGTCGTCGATTATTGAATTTTATAAGAGGGACATTTTCCGAGGTATTTCTTATCAGCCCTATCGTAATCCTATCGACTTCGCTACGATCAGTGTTATTTCTAATTCCTTCATTCCTGTGAGTACATTTTCATCAGAATTAGTTCATTTTCTGGTGTGATTTCCAAATAAAAGAAATAGAAAAAAGAACGGTATAGTTTTTACAGTGTGGAATAGTTTTCTGGGGTATGACCTTTAAGTCTATTATACAGGGTGTACCAGAGCTACCAGCAGAAACTTTACCGGTAGATTTATGACTATGTTATGAGTCTAAAATGTTGAAGCAACCATGCCCTAATATCAATAGTTATTGAGATATGCAATATCAAATTTTGCATTTTTTTTTCAATATTTCTCACTTATTTTTTGTAAAATGTTGAACTATCTTACAGTAACTTATGTCGATTATGAAAAATTCAATCACTTTAACACAAGTTGAATAAAATGACAAAAACCTTGCAAAAAAGTCCTTTTTACAAGGTTTTTATCATTTTATTTAAGTTGTATTGAAGCAAATAAATTTTTAATAATTTATATTAGGTCCTTACATATGAAATTGGCGTTTAGTATGGGAGGAACATAAAGCCGATTTTTTTTTATTATATTATATTTATTTAATCAAAGTATGTACCATTGCTATCTATGCACTTTTGCCATCTCATAGGTAGTTCATCGATCCCTTTACTAAAAAAACCATTCGGACGGGAATCAATAAAATCTTTGAAGGCGGTTTGGACTGCCCCATCGGAGTTGAATTTTTTCCTTTGCAAGAAGTTATCCAAATTTCGAAAAAAATGGTAATCTGTTGGGGCAAGGTCCGGAAAGTACGGTGGATGTCTTAGACATTCCAATTGAAGCTCCTCTAATTTGGTAGCCGTCTGTTGTGCAGTGTGTGGTCTAGCGTTATCATGAAGCAGCAGTGGCCTAGAGCGATTAACCAGCCTCGGTTGTTTAGCAGCTAGCTTTTCCATCATGGTTTGCAGTTGCTGACAATAGACATCTGCCGTAATCGTCTGGCCAGATTTAAGAAAGCTGTAGTGAACGACACCAGCACTAGTCCACCAAACGCTCACAAGTAACTTTTTTGGAGTCAATTTTCGCTTGGGGCATGGTTTGGCTGGTTCGGCAGGGTTCAGCCATTGCGATGAGCGCTTCCGATTATCGTACAGGATCCACTTTTCATCACAGGTAATGATTCGATTTAAAATCCCTTCATTATTGTGCCGGTTGAGTAATGCAACGCAGCAGTCAACGCGCGTTTGTTGATTTGCTTCACTCAATTCGTGAGGTACCCACCTTTCAAGCTTTTTCACCTTACCAATTTGCTTCAAGTGGATTAAAACAGTTTTATCACTAACACCGCAGCCTGCAGCTAACTCGGATGTGGTTTGCGATGGATCCGCTTCCACAATAGCCTTCAATTCTTCATTATCAACTTTGGTCTCCGGCCGTCCACGGGGCTTGTTCTGCAGGTCGAAATTTCCAGAACGAAAACGTTGGAACCAAAAACGCACTGTGTTTTCTTTTGCGGCACCGTCGCCATACACATCATTAATCCTTCGAGCCGTTTCTGCAGCACTGGTGCCACGGTGGAACTCGTATTCGTAAATAACGCGATATTTCAAGTTTTTCATTTTGTAAACTGAGTGACGCAAAGAAAAAAACAATTGAGGAAAAAACAAATGAATTATAATTTTCAAAACACAAGTACATGAGTAAATAGCTGTATAAATTTAGATTTGGAATTCCTAACCAAAGAGAAGATATTTGAGATCAAATTTGCCAGTACGGCAAAACGCCAATTTCATATGTAAGGACCTAATATAAGGGTTCATATACTCGTTCTGTTATGCCAATATTATATATTTTATTAACGCCGTTATGTACAATGAAATTAAAATAAAAAAAATAAAATAAAGAAAAGAAAAAGAAGAAAGCCGGAAATAAATTAAAGAAAAACAAGCAATAATACATCAGTGGTGGCGAACCTGGGGCACACATGTTCGTGTAAGAGGGCATCTACTCGAACCATTTACATATTCAACTTTTGTTATAATAGATAACTTACTCATGGAAAGCAGAAAGAATAGCGCATTATCCGAATCCCATAAAATATATTACAAGACTATCTAAGGATCTAGAACGGCCTATAGCAATCCAGAGTATTTATCTATAATCCGGAAATGCCTGGAACAACATAGAAGCGATGGGAATCTTCTCCTAAACATTATAAAAGAAAATAATCTTCTCAAGACTTCGAAAAAACCAGTGTTTGGGTATAAATACTGGGACTACGCCACGGCGACAGAGATGGTTTTGACAGATCGCTCAGTGCGAAGTAAGTCGCAAGATGACGGTGTGCCTAGTAGTTAAATTGCGAACCAACAGATATCGAGTGAAATAAGGAAGCGAGTGCTCACCTAAGTGGCGAAATAAATAAATGCGATTATTACAAGCGAGAAATGTTCTGTAATTTGTTAAGGTTTTTTTCTAAAAGCCTTTTTTCTATTTTTTTCCATAAAAATCTATTCGGTGGGGTGAATGACGAAGGATCTACCTAACCAACTTCCATCTCATCGGACCGTACTGTTAAATGAAACAAATCCTCACGTCTGGTTTCGAAGTAAAAAAACTCATTATAATATAATCGCTTGCTAGTAGATAATTTGGGCAGTATTATTACTGACAATCTGGACCCTAATACGTAGATCAAATGCAGAATAGAGATAGCCCGTGCATCTTTTAATAAGATGAAAAGTCTACTCTGTAATTCTTAAACTTGAAGCTCAGACAGAGGTTGATCAAATGCTATGTATGGTCAGTTCTACTTTACGGTATTGAAGCATGGACGCTGAAAGTGAATACTCTAAATCGTCTAGAGGCGTTCGAAATGTGGATACATCGTAAAATGTTAAGGATACCTTGGACTGACATGACTAGTAATATTGAAGTTTTACGTAGAGCAAATACAAACAGATAGTTACTCAACACAGTAAAGCTCCGTAAAATTTCGTACTTTGGTCATATAATGAGAGGCGAAAAGTACTCCATCCATCAGCTCATCATGAAGGGGAAGATTGAGGGTCGCAGAGAGGTAGGAAGGAGGCGGCATTCCTGGCTTCGAAACATCCGAGAGTGGACCGGGATAAGAAGCGTGGAAGAGCTGTTCCGCACTGCCCTGGACAAGGAAACTTTCTCCCAGACGATCGTCGACGTCGGGGGGACCCGACAGGGCACATGAAAAAGAAGAAGAAGTACATAATTAATATTTTAAATTTTTTGGCATGCTTACGTAAAAAGATTCGCCATAGCTGATCTAGACTATCCGAGCTCCATAGTGAATGGTACCCACCGCTTACCCAGGACCGTTCTAAGAGCAAAAACTTCCATATCGGTCCTACTCAATCGTCTCCAGGTTGACATTTTTTTCAACTAACAAGCAGAATCGTGCTGCTCCGCACCGGTCGTATAAACCAGTGCGAAGCGGAACGGCCGCTCGAACAAAACCATTCACTGTCCCCGCCTTAAGATATGTCTTTATTAGAAAAAAAACAAAATACATCATTATAATACATTGAAATAAAACAATAACATAATAGTAAGAAGGATAATAACATAACATAATATTAAGAAGGAAGAAAGGAAGGAAGGAAAAATAACATAATAGTAAGAGGGAAAAGCTCCACAGTTCAGGAAAGCATCTCAGCTACCTGAGAACTATAAGTCGTTATCACGTTATTCAAAATACTAGAAGTCGTTATGCTGACTCGCGACATTTTTCAGATAGTAAGTAAACAGTGCGATTCCGCCGTATTATTTTGCAGCTGTCTGGTTGCGGATCTGCCTGCGGCGTCTCGATCGCAGTCCTCCATTGTGTATTCCGCTCGCGGGTGTCGTGTATCGTCGCGTGTACAGATTTTTTCATGGCCTACGTGATGATAATACCTTACGTCGGCGACGCCGGGTTGGCGACGCCAAAAATCCTCGACGCCCGTCGTGGGATTCCTCTCTATTCGCGTGCCGATGCCGGACCAATAGTTATGTGGAGGGTTTATGGGCGCATTTATCGCATTAAACGTATAATTCTCGTATTAAGCGATAGAACAGGAAAATAATTTTTTTCAATATTGAAAACGCTTGAGATAATACAAAAATAAAAATAATGTTATTTTAAGTGACAAAAAGTCGAAAACATTTTAGATATTTGAAACCGATGAATTTTGGAAATAAAAAAAATTTTAATAGTAAATTGAATGTTATAAATAATCAGGTCCTTTTTGCAAACAGTCATCCTTTGAATTTATTTTCATGTTAAATAGGTACTTTATATTATTCATTTTCCATATATAACTTTTTAATATTTTGATTATCTATACTTAGATTTTTAAATTTTATTTTAGTTATCCTGACGAAGAAGCCATTGGCTTCGAAACATGTTTAATTTTTTCAATAATAAAAAAAATGGTGTAAAAAATGTTTAATTCTATAAATTATAACGATAAATTTATATTTATTTGAGAAAGATACAGTATAAAAACATTTCTATCGCAATAAATTCAAATAGTATATAACAAAGATTCCAAGATATAGTATAAAAACATTTCTATCGCAATAAATTTCGTTATCTGAATTGAATTGTTTAAATCTTTTCATTGTGTACAAACTACAGAGATAATTGTAATGGTATACGGGTTCTGTTATAAACCTAATTTATTTAAATAAGTAAGTTGTATTACAAAGTGAATTATATGCATGTATATTTTAAACAAACTTGCATGTCATGTACAGCTTTAAAAAACTTCGTATCAACCTAGATATCGAGGTTTTCCTTCTCGGGTAACCACTGTTTTTTTATAAATTACGTGTAAGAATATCGAATAGTCTGTGAACGCGCATCTGTTAAACAATACAATCCTTCATAATTATTATAAACAGTATTTGAAAATTATTGAATAATATTTTAAAAACACTTTTGACGTACGACAAATATTACGCACTGCGTTATCGTTACATGTACATCCCTTTTCCTCTTTTCTCCCCGCCAGAGCTGAACTTAAGTTAATTTTTTGTAATCGATGCATGAGGTGCCTCTTATCGATGAATTCAGCTAAAGTCGGGTTTTTTCCGGGACGCATGATATATTCATGAAAAACCACTCAATTTTATGTTACACTGAAAGATTCGATCGTGGCGAAATTGCTTGATTTTTCAATCCGCTCTGTGGGTCGATCGATCGAGGCAAGAGATCATTGTTAAAATATTTGGGAGCAAGACCTCGACATCCCAAGGCTGGAGAGCATTCGCGTTTCTGTGAAATCTTATTCGTAATTGGGTGTTTTTCTTGGAAACCTTATAGGACATTAGCGTGTGTGGATATTGTTTATGTGTATTTATTTATGTGTGTGGTGTGCGCTACCAACGGATTCAGAGTGAAAATCAATTGTGACAACTACCGTAAAACATCGTAGGTTTTTTCATCGTAGGTAGAATGCGCACTCTTGGGACAGTAGTCTCCCAAGAGTGTGCGTTCTACTTCATTATAACATAATCTGTAAAACATTGAGTTCATATTTAACTGTGATTTCGGATATTTTATACCCACCGTATGTATTACCGAGAAGCGAATCTCGACGTTTCGTTGGATACTTATTCAAGGAAGACCTTAACCCGCGGAGTTGGAGGTCGGACTGATTAAAGGTGTTGCTTTCTAGGGCGTAAATTGTATGCACTTTGTTGTGGAGTGTTCTCTTCTTCTACAATAGAGGTCGCCAGTGTGCAATATGTACTAGTTACGTCGGCGGATTTTACTGCGACTTCTCTCAAGGGTTGAATCAGTGTCGTTAGAACAGAACGCCAAATACTTGATAGTTTGTAACTGTCATCTCTATTGAAATTGGGATGTTTGTATATTTCAATGGACTCTCTAACTAATCTGGGTATAAGGTACGGTTCTGTTGATAAGATTTTTGCCTTGTCAAATCTGATGAAGTGACAGAGATTCCCTTTGGATGCATGTTCGCAGATTGCCGATGTATTGGATTTGTTGTTTTTAATTGCTCCAATGTGTTCCTTCAATCGTGTAGCGATATTGCGTTTGGTTTGTCCTATGTAGAAAGCTCCACAATCGCATGGCACTCTGTATACACCTGGAGACTCAAACGGTGTGTTACCTTTTACACTACCTAACATACGCGAGATCGAACTATACTATACTATTACAGTTGAATATGTCTAACGACCGTAATAACAACCTTAACTCATTGAGTTCATAGTTTTAATTTATTTGACCGATTCTTTTTCTTTTTCTTCAGAAAGTGTAGGCCAGTATCTACAAAGGGAGATGGCAGGTGCAGCTTTATGCGTTTTCTCAAACTCGATTCTGCCATAGCAATTACCACACATATCTTACTCTTCCCCTCCCCTACCATTATGCGAGCAAGATCAAGATCAAATATTTTATCTGCTTGTTTCTCGGGGTTTCGATTCCATTTGCAACATTTTTTAAAAAATTATTTTAACGTTCCGCAAAAGTACGCATGCGCACTCTTGATACCGACACCATGATTTCAAATAGCCGAATGGTAACGCCATCTAGTCGACATCGGCATGAATGAATTCTGTCAGTTGTTTGTCAATAAAGTATTTTCACCAAATTCCACATAAAATTCTAGTTCCTTTTTAAAACCAATACGTCACACACGTTGCAAAACTCAAAAACATTTTATCAAAAGTGTTGGATTTCAAAAAACTTACATTTTTTCATCAAAACACGTTTGTTTTGCTCCAAATTTAATCAACACAAAGATCGGCATCGGGCATTCGAAACACGACAGAAATAAGTGCCAATCAACCAAAATTGTGGAAAATTTGAAAACTGCGTACTGTTAGGAACCGCGCTCTTGGGGCACCTTACCCTACTGTTCCTACTATGAGTTCCGAATGGAGCAGGGTCTCATATGTTCCGTTCCGCATGTCGGAGGTCGTACTTGTACAAAATTATCATTTTGATGAATACAGATTTATTGTGTTGTTAACTTTTATCAAATAAGATACTTCGACTATATAAAAATTCGACTGTATAGTATTTTCATGCTATTTTTCGATCATGCGGAGAAGGTGCAAAATTTCAGTTCTGCGGTACTATTTAAGTAAAGTTAATATATATATTTTTTTAAATAGAGATGCAAACACGAAATACATGTCACATCAAGACTTTTACTATTTTCAAACAAAGGTAATCGCTTGTGCTATGAAAATAGGACTAACTTGCTAATAAGACCAACAAACTACTCTAATATTGATAATAATATTAATTATTTGTATAAATTGAAATAACGGTTTGCAAAAACTTTGCGTATGATAAATCAATTTATATAAAAAAATTTCCAATAACTAGAAACTTGTTAAATTAAATTTCTCTAATTTCGAAAAATTTACGAGGAGATGGATTATTTAATTCTGAATAATCTTCATATTCCTCATAGCCTTATGCACATGACACTGCTTTTCACAACGAGGGTTTTGGGTTCGATTTCCGGTGAGGTCACGATAAATACATGTGATTTACTCAAGTGTGGGTATTTTTATGGTGTGTTTGCTTCAGTAATTGGGCGTCGTTGTTGTTGCTACCCGTTAAACCTGTTGAAGTGTAACAAATTAAATATATCATTGAAATCATTCAGATAATTAAGTAAAGGAATTAAAATATACTGTTATAAAAATGCTGGGCTTCTAGAAAGTTTTGGAGGATTTTCAATTTTTGAATTCAGAATTTTACTTCTGCAAGAAAATCCCTTACAACCCTTATATCCGAGTGCCTAGCGGTAGCTTAACGATGCTTAGTTCTGAATAAATGTAAAAAAAATAAATGTCCAAAGGTAAAATGCCATCCACGTCGTTATGTGACGTGCCCTTAAAAGGTTTCTGCGCGTGTATTTATATCCTTATGCCGAGGAAAACAAGGAAGAAAGAAGAGGAGATAATGGCATTTTAATACGAATAAACCTTCATAAAGGGATAGGAAAAATCTAACGAAAGGACTAAGTCCTTCCCAAAAACCTCCGCGTCGGGGATACATTTCACTTTTATGATATTGTCGAAATAATGGGTGAGTAAATCAAGATTGGGTGTAAGATCATATAACGGTTTCAGTAATATCACATAAAGATATACAGATTAAACGATTTACGCTACATAGGAACCCCTTCGTGTTACAATTTGCTCACTGAGGCATACGGACATATTTTATTCTTATGGGGTTTTTGTTTCAAAGATTCTATCGATAATTCCGATCTGCTTTCTGTTCTTTCACATTTAGTTATTTCTTGCAAGATATGAAATGTAGGTATTTGCTTTAAGTGTAGTATATTTTAGTTACTTCTAGAAGGTTATTTTTATTCGATTTTTATTTATTTTCATATGTTAACGGCTCTAAAGCCTTTTACTTTATGATTTATACAAAGATACGGAGAGCCGGTGGTAGTAACGTGTGTTAAGCGGCCGATTCGGGTTTGCTGGCCCGGGGTTCAAGCCCCATTTCCGACCGTTTAATTCGTGCGATTTAAGCCATGAATTAGAACGAAATTATGGACATTACACGAAATCATGGATGTAAAGAAGACAGACAGACAGAAAGAAAGACAACGAAATTATTTTGAAAATATATAAATATAATATTGACTAACTTCATAAATAATAATTAAAAACGACACGCAATAATCTAAGAATGTTTTTTACTAAGGGTGAGTGCGTCAATGAGTACCAATTTATATATATTTTTCTATGGGACAGTGAATTGGCAGTAGGCTTCATATAACTTTTTGGAATTCATTTACGATAAAAATTAATTATATGTACCTTTATATCGATGGTTTCTACGTATACTGTCGAATTTGCAAAAAATTGATTTTCGTTTTACTATCATAATCTATTCAATACACCTGTTGGCTTGTTCATTAATAAGAAAGCATCCTTCAATTGGTTCCAATTTCATAAACCATGAGGAACGGTAAAAATAAATGGTCTAAAAAAAAAAATTATTATTTGTTTTAATCTACATATATATTTATTAATTACACCTACATGTTTCGGAAAAACCTTTAAGTCGTCAAGGTGTTTTGTATATGTCAAAATATCAAAATGAATGATGTCTTTCAGGGCGCTTTGTCGATGAGCTACTTCTCCGAAATCGACAAGGCGCCCTGAGGATGAGCAGTGAAATTTGTTCGAAACGTCGGCAGACGACTGGTCCTGACAACCAGAATTTGACGCATATTACCCCCAAAAGTTGTTAGAACTAATATTTATTGTATCCGTGAAAGCCTTCGATTTAACGCACATACACACAAATACACACACACACAAACATATATATTATGATATATAGATAGATGATATATATATATATATATATATATAGATTATATATATATATATATATAGTTATATGTCTAGTAATATAATATATAATTTTTTTACATAATATTATATTATTTATATTATATTGAAAACCATTAAAATACAACGAATGTCTAGTTTAAAATGAATATATATTTTTTTATTACACACAAAATACATTGAGTTATTTGTCACAACACAATACAATGAGTTATTATAGTTTCCAGAAGAGCAGTCCCTCTCTTCATAAGATATAATTAATAACTATTTTGTCGATCAGCTGAGTCAGGGGGCCGCGTAGTGGGGAGGATTTTTTATTTTTGAGGGACTTTAATTGAAAAAATTTGAGGATCGGAGAAGTATGTTGGAATTTAATATTATTCCTAATTCGAAATTTAAATTGATAGATTGATAACCTTCTGTATTTAAGTTATTAATAATATATGAAGATGAGGACTGTCCCTCTCAAAACTATAGTAGTTTAGTAGTACAAGGTTTAAATAAAAATTATATTTAAAATGAAAATGTTCCAAGACGAAGTGACTGCCAAATCATTTAATGCTATGTCTAATTTATATATTTAAAATGTTAAATATAGACAACACAAATCAATCTTCAATACCAAAAATATTGAAATATATCATTAAGTTTAAACAAGTTTCTTCACCACCGATGGTACCAGTGGTCTCAATTCTGAAACGCTAGTTTCATTAGAAAATTTGTTTCAGAACCGTAAAGCAGACCATCTGGTAACTTTCTATAGCTGGTAATATTTTTCTTATAATTAAACCGTGCAATCTGGAAAAGTCATTATTTCCATCGTTTAATTTCGTTCTTGGAAAACGTACGAACAGAACCGAAGGATAAAACCGACTGGAGGTCTCCAATAAAATATCCCCCCAGTAATGTTGAAATGGCAATTAAACCAGGAACACCCTGTTTTATTACCGGAGCATTTGGTTTTCGAAACAAATAATAGAATTATATCGAAATCTTAAAAATAAACATTTATTGAAAACGTTCGTTTTTCTGTATTTTATTATTATTATTATATTCCACATTCTTAGTATTGTAATTATTGGCACGTATTTACAGAAATGTTCGGACAACACTATTTTGTTTTTAAGTCTCGTTTATCTAGTTTCAAACCAAATAATTTTATCACATGAAAATGAGTTATTCAGTTTGAAACTAGGACGACTTAAAACATTTAGGGAGCAGTTTTTATTATTTTTGTGAGAAATCAAAACCAGCCAATAAATTTAACAACTTTGAATGAAAAGTTTCTGAAGACATTAAAATGCTCACCACGTATACCTCGTAGGATTGAAAATAAAATGGATTCATTCAGAAAATTCTTTGACAATTTATTTTTTATCCGCGTCACACTGAGGTACCCAATATAAAAATTTTTGGAAATTATTATAAGATTTATATAATCTATCAGAATCAAAATTTCCGAAAGAAACATGATCGGAGAATTTTTTGGATATATTTTTTTCGGTGATTTTTATGTATTACAATATTTGTGTTCTCTGCTATGAATCCTTTCCCATATAATGAATCCTTTCCTATAAATATCATAGTTGGAGTCTTTTATGGATATTGTCACGATTGACACCATGGATTCTTAGTCTGGTTAAAATAGTTATTTCTTCGTATGTCTTTATTTCTTTTCTGTTTTATACTCTCCGTGTTGTAGATCTTGATATGTGTAATGTGCTCTGCTTTGTACTATGAGTTGTGGCCCGACTGTTGAATCTTGTTGCGGATGTAGATATATTTACTTCGTGGGTGATTTTCCATTTTTATCAGGTTTACGCAATATCCATGAAAAAAATGTTTCCTTATTATGAGACCTGGAATTTGTAGAAATAATTTTACATGTAAAAAAAACTAATTAGCCCCTTCAATTTGATGTATCGAACGTTAATTCAAATTGACATTGACTCTGATTAGTAAATATTATAATGAGGTAATTAACTCTCTCTCTCGTATATTCCATACCCTTCTGGGACGTCCTATTACACTACGTAATTATCTGCAAACGTCTGGTACAGTCGGGAAGCGATGATAACATTCTCGGAAACGCTAGAAATATATATGATAATTTAGGAGGCTCAAAAAACCAACGTGTTTCGTATAAAAGCCGGAACCGTTGCCACGCTCCAGTTTTTTTGACGTTTGAACTGACGCAATATTAGCGACAAACCGTAGCAATCAGTGTGGCCAGCGCAAGTGCGATAATAAATTAAGCGAGTTACCTACTTTACAGAGTTGAACAGAGTTGTCTCGAAAGTGTTATTAACAAGCGAAAACAAAGTGTTCAAAGACGAGTTGAGATTATGAAATAGTGTGAAGTCGAGATAAGTGCTTAAATATAATTCCAGTGGATTAATTTTAATATTCAATAAATCTTCAATTAATTTCCAGTAGTTTTTTTTTCCTCCCACAGCTACGTCCCGTCACAATATTATTTGTGTTAACTGTTGAATAGAAACCTTTTTTTTAGAATTTGGTTACAAAATATCACTCAAAAGTTGCGTATTGGCTAGCAGACAACGGAAAAAATACTAAATAAAAAACCTAATGGGCAGTTTTAGACCTACACTAGTATTTGAAAATTGGAAAAATATGTTGATACGTGCACCTGAGGGATGTAAACGAAAATCCCGTACCTGTGTCTATTTCCCAGAAGCCATTAAACCCGCCCGAACTGCAAAATTTCCAGGCTTCCCAAAGGTGCATATTTCCAGTGAGTTTTGCTGCCGGGAACTCCGCCTAGCAACAGCAAATAAACGGTTGTTTGCTAATCTATCCCCACTGCCGCTGAAAGGGTATAAAAGCGGTGCGCTTATACTTCCAGCCAGGATACACTCTTTGGAAGGCTCCAACAGTCCTCGCCTTACTAGGAGGTGTCCGGGAGGGATTCCTGGCGAACCTAGGAAGCGATGTCGCCGCCGCAGTCGAGTGTTCTCCTGCCGGGCCGTATCAAGTCGAGCTTATGTGAAGCTCGAGTCTCGTCGAGTTTTTATCTCCGAGAAATCTCTTCGCCATGGCACTTGCTGTCGAATTTTATCCGGCAAGAGCCTTTGCCGAATCTGTAAAGTGAGATCAAAAATTTCACCATAATATTGTGTTGTGACTACGTCACAGACCTAAGTGCTTGTGCTAATTTTATTCGATATTCTGTATGTACCTACTTTGATATTTCTACTGTTTATATTTCTGTGTGTTCTTCTATATTCCTCCTTTTTATATTTCTGTGATCATTTCTACTACGTATGTACATTAGTGTTTAACTGACTTAATAAATTGTTGTAAAAAGAAACTTTTCAGTTATTACCACGACTTGGTCACTTACATTGATAAATTGAAATAACCGTTTCAATGCATTTTTTCAAATTTTAGTATTTATTCCTTGAAAATGTTAACATAAAATAGTTTGAAATGATTATAATAAATAGACTACAAAAATATTTGAAGGGTAGTTTTGGCGCCCGTAAGCCCTTTTGACGCGCATTAAATATCGCCGCAAATTGTGGATTATTGTCGCGTGTACAGGTCTTTTAGTGTGGATAGAGTGCGCAATACGCGCATTGTTTCGTTTCGTTAAGTTTACCACGCGAGAAGGGCGTATCCGTAAACTTAACACAACGAAACAATGAACGTATTATGCATTGTACCCACACTAACTCAATTGCAAGGTTATATTAAAATACTAGCTGTGCCCGCGCGGCTTCGCACGCGTAGATTTTAAGTACACTGTTTGGATCGTCATAGAACTTTCGCTAACCTTCTAGAACATTCTCCTTCCAGAACTTTCAAGAAATTTGTCGAATATACAGGAACCTTCTAGACACACCGACACATTCTGCCACTCAGTTTAGAATGTTATAGAGCTTTCAGAAATTTTCTAGAACCTTCTTCTTCCAGAAATTTCTAGAGCAGGTTTTTCTGGAACCTTTTAGACTCACCGATACAGTCAGCGTGCCTATTTTTAAATAATCTGAAGCATTTGCGGCCTTCCCATAACAAAACATGTGCTAGAAAGCACATTTTTGTCACCCACTCTCACCCACGCGCAGCTACCCCCACCAAACTCGCATATTTTCGATGTGACACCAAGGGGTATCCACCACCATAACCACCGGTGGGTAGTTGTGGCTGGTTGTGGAGAAAAATTGGTGGGTAGGGAAACACGGGTTTATTGATATACGCCTGCAAGCGGCACGCTCGGTGGATCTTATTATCGAGTTTATCAATGCCTTATTATTGGTTGTCTGTCTCTGAGTCTGGACTTATCATCTCCGAGAGAGCCATGCAACGTTGTTTGGTCTCATTTGTAACCAAGGGCGTATCCAGCTTTGGCGCCAGGGGGAGGTCAAGTCACAAGAAGTTATAATTTAATTTTGATAATAATGGATACAAGTAAAAAGTAGGTATTTTATTAAAAAAAGTAGGTACTGTACTTAAAAATACCTATCTATATTTAAATAACAAAATCAAGAAAAAGGAAGGGGAAGATTGAGGGTCGCAGAGGGGTCGGAAGGAGGCGGCATTCCTGGCTTGGAAACATCCGAGAGTGGACCGGGATAAGAAGCGTGGAAGAGTTGTTCCGCACTGCCCTGGACAGGGAAAATTTCTCCCAGATGATCGCCGACGTCGGGGGACCCGACAGGGCACATGAAGAAGAAGAAGAAGAATCAATTCAAATTTTCGATGTGTTCGTTCCCGAATAATGCGTTTGCGTGAAACCAAGTATTAAATTAATTAAATATTGAAAGTATTTAAATAAAATCTATATTATGACAAAAATATATAAAAACATTATGTTTAACAATTTTAACTAGTGGTCCACCTAGGTCCTGGACCCAGCCCAGGGGGAGTCATGACCACCATGACCCCCCCTGGATCCGCCCTTGTCTGTAACGCGATAGACGCTGTCTTTGAACGTGGTCGCTTTTGCACTATGGGGCGCAAATGCGAATCACTTCGAATCGCGATACGATATTTCGGATATTTAGGCTTGATCCACACTATCGGTCCGCACACTGACTTCATTGTTCGTTGTGTATGAGATGAGATAAGTACTGTTATATTGACAAACGATTGTCCCCTTATCCACATTTCTTTCCTTATCGTACGTTTATTTGTCCTCACGGGATACAAATGATATTACCAGGGGATATATAAAACTCTTATGAGTATATTACCATCCAGTTTACCTGATCACAATAGATCGTTCACACGGCAGCGAATGAAAACGGCTGTTATTAATATGTGTGATTACCAAAATAGGTACTGTTTGTCTTAATATAAATTCAAATCCGGCGAAATCATTAAAAACATTAAATAATCGAACCAAAAAATGATTCCGGGTTTCGCCCGCTAATGATTACGATTAAAAACTTCGTTGCCTCAATAAAAATATTATTCTTTTGTCTAGAAATAATTATATGACATTTTTTAATATCACTTGAAAGTTCATACATTTCTCTGGATATAATAAAAAATAATAACATACCGTTTACGCATAATCGAATTTGCACTGTATGAGAAAAAATTAGCATAAGCAGGATGTATGAGGTATGCAAGGAAAGTGACCTCATTATGAACGTAAACAAGTCAAAAGTGATGGTATTCGAGAAAGAGGAAAGTAAGACAACGTGTGAAATTCTAGTAGGTAATGAATGTTTGGAACAGGTAGATGAGTTTGTGTACTTGGGAAGTATGTTCGATAGAAGAGGGAATGTTGAGAAAGAAATCGAGAGGAGAGTAGAGGAGAGACTGCGGGGAATAGGGTGAACGGTGCATTGAACGCAATAGTTTCTAATAGAAATATGTCGACCGAGGCAAAACTAGCGGTACATAATGGAATTCTGCTACCAACACTGATGTATGAAAGCGAAGCCTGGAGCTGGCAGAAGAGGAACGAAAATAGGTTGATGCAGTGGAGATGAGATCCCTCAGACGTATGTGTGCCAAATCAATTTATGATAGAGAAAATAATGGAGGTATTAGGAACGAATATAAAGCTGATCTAAGCATAATTAATAGAATTTAAAAAGGATCGCTCAGATGGTTTGGGCATATTGAGCGAATGAATGAGGAAAGAATGGTAAGAAAGATATATAATGCAAGTGTTGATGGTGCCAGAAAGAGATGGCGACCACGGAAGACTTGGCATGACCAGATTAACCAGATACTAGAAGATGGTCCGTTAGAAACCTCAAAAACCGGCGAGCTTGCATGCGAAGATGTATGAATGTGGATGAGGCGAGAGTTGTATGTCAGGACAGAAGAGTGTGGCGCTCTATCCTATCTGCCTACCCCCACGGGGAAACGGCGTGATGGTAAGTAAGTAAGAAAAAATTATTACTGTTCATTATAAAGAACGAAATAAATGCCTTTGTTTTTAAAACCAAATTAATTAATGAATTAGAAAGACGTACAGAAAAAAATATTCCACGAAAAATATTTTGGCTACTACCGGGATTCGAACCGGGCTCACCTCCTTTCCGGGGCCGGTGCTCTGACCACTAAGCTATAGGAGCCTTGTAGATTTCCGTGAATATATCGACCTCATATGTAATTTTCATTTTTATTAATTGATTAATTTTTATTTTTGTCCATAGAGCAATGCACTTTTTCGATACGATAGTTCAAATTACTTTGTAATACTACCGCTAGATGGACGCCAGAATTAAACAATTAATTCATTTTATTTGGATACATTTGATGCCTTTGTTTTTGTTTCTTTACTAAGGAGCGAAATTGAAATTTCATGATTTTCTTTTTAAGTATTCATATAATTTATAATCTCTTTTAAAAGTACATCAAATAGATATATTCATTAAAGAGCTCTCTTTTAAATATTTAATTTGAATCTTAAAATAGCATCTGGCGGCTCAGATACCCCGAAGGATTGTCTTCCGTTTTAAAAGGATAACATTAAATTCTAATTTGGATAATATCCTTAAGTACTGGCCATAAATCTTTATTCTTATAAAGGACCGTGCCTTTCGCTTTAGGCTTTACTTCGCCGCTCATTTATTCAGGCCTTACATCCAGCCTTTTCAATAAGGATACGCTTTAATAAATATTAAATGTTTATTTACATTATCAAAAATATATTTAGCTGATAAATTCGCAGTATTCTCTTTACCTTAAAATGTTGACATAGCAGATATTTTACGGAAATTAATTTGGGAGTCAAATTCAAATTCAGATGATATAATGTTTATTTCATTTTGATGTCTTTATCGAAGATCAAAGTTATTAAAACGATTTTTGATTTATTTATCTATGAAAATAAATGTTTATTAACAAAAATAATTATATTTATTTTTTAAGATTACGCAAGGCATTCGTAAATTTACATTATTTCTAATATTTATTGCTGTTAATCATTTTCAATACACAATTAATCTGATTATTGTTAATTAATTTCGTTTTATAGAATCACATGAAGACCCCATGGCAAGTAGTTATTAACTAACATTCAAGTCATTTTGAGATAATTAGACACTTGAATTTCGCCTTTGAAAAATATGTTTTATTGCAAATTCAGGATTAATTTTTATTGATTTATGTCACTAAAATATCAAAAAATATTTACAAATTAAAAAAAAACGCATTTATGCACAAAAAAATACTTATTTTCTCTAAAAACCACCATTTTTCGCCTCTGGAACTCATTTTTAATAGAATAACACCTTTTTAAAATTGGTAAAACATGATCATCAAACAACCCTTCAAATGCTATCCGTTTTAACCATCCATTATCCAAAATTACAAAATACCTGGCATGTTAATTAATAATACAAAAAATGGTATGTAACACTTAAAATTATTGAAAAATAATATATAAGTACATATTATAAAAGTCTTCAAATAAAAACAAATATATGACAGTACTTTCAGAGTAAAATTTATATTAACCATAAATATTCTAATCAAATTAAGAGGCGTGTTAATTTCAGAATGATGGCATGAACGTATTATTATTGAAGATAACATGTTCTTCCCATTAGTAACTGATTTGATTTTTATGAAAAAATGTAGTTAACGTGTTCATCCCAATGATTTGAACATGTTCTAAATAGTTTTTAGTTCTGAACTTATTTCCAGTGGAAAGAGCGTACAATATTTAGTTTAGACGGCTTATTAACTCATTTTTGACAAAAATGTTAGTTAACAATTTCTTGCCATGGGGTTTTCACATATTGGCTGTTTAATAATAACTACAATTTGTTTTTTCATTCTTACGAAAAGAAAGATAACTTTCTTCGTAGAGATAAAAAACTTGTGATACCTACTTGAGTATGTCCTGTCTAAGCCAGAGCTATCTACCATTCTTCTTCCCTTCGTTATGTTCTTGGCAACGCAACTGTGTTCGCTATGGCAAAGAAGACTCCATTTAGAATTATCTGCAGTGCATCAAATAGAACCAAGTGAACTGTGAAGAATTGCTTGGAGACAATTTTTACTCTAAAATACTACAATTCACGGCTTCCTTTTATATCATTCAAAAATACCCTAACATCATTGATCTATAATTATATTTTGTAAGTATCGTAAATTTATATTTATGTATTTTTATGTGTAGGTACAGTAGCCGGCAAGCATCTTGAAATTTGACGGCGCAGTGGGGGGAAGTTTGCGCATGTATCATTACACCAAAGAGACTCAAGTTTTTTCTTCTGCGCATTCCCCCACTACGCCAAAAATTTCAAGAAGTTTGCCGGCAACTGTATGTTCTAAGAACACGGTTACCGGATTTTTTCCTCAGAGGGATGATTATGATATGATTTCATTTAGATATTGTCCCCGTAGGGATGATTAATTAACTAAGATAAATTATAGAAGTCTCACAGAGACGAAGCTATGAATATGAGGAACTTGTGTGAAATTCCTTTCATACGATGGCCCAGAGCTTAAAACATGAGCTGGCTTAAGCGATCACTCTACACAATACAACGAAAGGACTTACAAGTTTCTCATATTCGTAGCTTCGTCTCTATGAGATTTCTATAATTTATCTTAATTATATCCTTGTATTTCTGTTTTCAAGTGATAAATATTTAAACTGAAGAGTCGGTTTATTTTCGAAGACCAAAATTCTCTTACCAAATCGGTTCAAAAGTGCAAAGTCAGCGGACAATGACTATGAAGGGTATAAAAGCAACGGCAGCAATATTCAAAAAATTAAAAAATTGTTTTGCTTGCTATCACTACTTACAAGGATTACTAATTTAAAATGTACTGAATTCTGTCTCTTTGTCCCTTGTGTGTCTATCCCTTCCAAAATGTGAAATATGCCTATCTCTAATTTCCTTTAAACACATGAATTCAGTGCTTTTTATATTTTATATCTTCGATGACTGCATTAATTTTTTTTTGATATTGCTGCCTTCGCTTTTATACCCCATATGTGTAGACGTGTAGAGTGAGGAGGTAAGTGGGGACAACTACGACTAGACGATGACATAACCGATGATATTGTTATCGGTTGTGAACAACTTTACTCCGTTCTACTCTATCCTCTGTTGGTGGTTAAATAATGGGGGGGCACTTTATCGTACCCCGGTTTTATTTATGTCAGTAGTACGCGCCACTGGTTTCTCTATTCATGAATAACTTAAAACTTTCCGGCTACGTACGGTGCGCGATACTCAACACGCTGCCCAGCATTCGCATCCCGTCGTTTCAGAGATCGTACTATATTTTTTATGAACAAATTAAAAAATAAAAATTCATTTAAAATCGTAAGAATCTCTTATTTACTTTTGCCAAAATTAATGTTTTCTTATTTTTGTCAGAATCATTATTTACTCGGTCAATTGAATTCGTTTTATTTTTCGTTGCCTATCTTTTTTGGTGTCGTAGTACACATGAACCCAATATATCATTCCATTCATTCGGGATTCAGAAAATTCCACTACTAAAATAACATAAATATGGGGCTAGGACACTTTTGAATTCACTGTTTCGATATTTATCAATAAATTACTAGTATTCTTAAGCACTAGTGAGTTAAATAAGCTCAGAGAAGATAAACATTGCCTTATTATTAATCACTGTTATCAATGAAACGATCTTTGATTGAAAATCGAAATGTAAACATGATCTCAAAGACATTTTTAATGTTTTGAGAGAATACTTTATATTATACTCATTTTCTAGTGATGGTACAATAAGTATACAGAGATAGATCAATTACAGTGAATATATAAATATTTATAATGTATAATTATGCAACCATGTCTCGTGATCCCTCACCGAAACGCAAATAAAATCGCTGCAAAGAAAGAGAATAATGATAAATGATCAGGGGAACAAATTAACCCCTCCAGATTTGTTTTGTGTAAAATTATTAAATAAACGAAATATTAAAAAAAGGTTTAACAGCTTCATACAAACCTTTTTCATCTCTACCGGTGTGTTTTTGATTTCGTGTCAAATATTGTTATTAAGTTGGTCGAAAATTTGTGGTAAGATTACACATAACTTAATTCAACAACCTCATAAAAAGAAATATGGAGTTAACAGTATTTTTATATGTGGGTATGTTCCACGAACGCAGTAATTAGATTTTATTATTTTAGATTTTACTAACAAAATATTCTCAGATTAGAATATATATATATAAAACTTGAAAAAATGACAATGTTTAGATATTTTTACGGTGAAATTGGTGAATGTAGCATTGTGTAGAGTGATCACTCAAGCCAGTACATACAGGTTGTAAGCCCAGGACCATTGTATAAAATGATTTCCACAAACGTTTTTCATATGAAAATATATATAAGTCTCACAGAGATGAAGCTATGGATATCCATAGCTTCATCTCTGTGAGACTTATATAATTTTTCTTAATAAAATGTGGAGTTGTTCCATCATGACTTGGTTGTTTAAATATTACAAATAGATCATCGTGAATATTTTTATTACGATAAACATATAAATGTAGTTGTTTTCTATGATGTGGAGACTATATGCAATCTAAACACACAATACTCAAATATACAATGTCGATAATTAATGGTAATATCAATAATTTTTTTACATTTCACCACATTTAAAAGTTACTCGTCAAATGCAAAACCGACTTTATAAAAAGCAAAATCAACTAACTTCAATTGAATTACTGTAAAATTATTTTTCTTTAATGTTTGTAAATGCATGTTTTATTTTTTAGTGGTATTATTAAATGTGTTCCAAGTACATACTGCAGAAAGAACTTTTTCTCACGTAAATAGATAAGTATCTCTCAAATATAAAATAAAAATACACCACCTCAGAAACATAAATGTCGTTCGTTTATTTTTTTAATATTAAGCATTATCTTTGTGGTTCGACATAATTATTGATTTTCAAATAAAAAAATTATGTCGGTATGTGGCCCAGTAATTTTTTTCGTCTAAGAATATATAGAAGATTAAAAAATTATAATACTGTTATAAACTTAATAAAAACTTTTTTTTATACCCAAAATCATTATTACTATGATAAGGCTGGTTTTTAATTTTCAAATATATCAATAAACTTCTTGTTTGTATTTAATTGCATTTTCAATTATTAGTATTGCAAATTTGTTGTTTGCAATAAATAATACTTGTTTTGAACGCCTGACGGTTATGCAAAATACATAACTATAAAGCTGTGATATTGCGTAAAATATGGTGTTACTTACTGAATAAGCAAAACGTCTTAAATTTTCAGGCGTAACAAAAAGTGCGTAATTATTATTGTGTTTTATGTACACACTGCAGAAAAAACGAAGAAAAAACGTTGGTGTTTTTTTTCCATTTTCAACATGTATTGTTCCTAGTATCACATACAGAACGGCAGGATGTGCGTGCTTGTTAATTTCATTACGACTCGATAAAATCTAATCTAGAACAAATTTATCAACACTCAAGGTAGAATCTTTATCGTTTCCGCAATACATTTTCTTCAACCGGAAAAACGCATTTTCTTATTCACTTTGAAACAAATTCACGCTTTCTGTAAGCCAAGAGATTCACGCGAAGATAAACTGTATTTTAAAATGTATTCATTTTTAAAATTTTGCTTTCTTTGCAGGTTTTTTTTGTAAAAACATATTGTTGAAATAATGGAATATTCAATTCAAATGATATCGTACATAGATTCAAAAAGGTCAAGATTTGAATATAAAAACAAAACATATATAATATACTATAAAACGCTGAAAATAATAATATGGGACATTATCAGTACATCGACTGAATTTTATATGATTTTAATAATACGTATGTGTTTTAAAATATATTATCTAAACTGATAAGAGTAAGTGCTGGTAAAAGACAACAAGAAAGACTTTTTAAAAAGTTGATGGTCAAATATTGTGCAGTGTCATCAAAACCAAAACATTACTAATGTTCCTCCATAGCTTTGAATGTGGAAAATTATTTATTGACAGGATAAATAAAAAAGTTCTCTCCCTGTTTTGACCAAACTACTTCTCATTACCGTCGGATTATATCTAGTATCTTTGGAAAAAAATGATCTGTAATTTTTTTTTGATTCTTCTTGCAAAACCTTTAGCGCCTTTCATCAAAATGCCTCTGGAAAAGCTCCAAAAACAAATAATTTCACAAGAATTAATATCAGACTTTGATTTATCGAATTCCGTTTTTAACTTCCAAGGAAATTTATTCCAATCTTGGTAAATTGTTTTTTTTCCAATAAAAATACGATCACAAAGCCTGACGATCCCTTTATTAAATTTTCTTATTAGTATGGTTTCAATCATTCGGTTCATGCAGGTAACCACGCTAACAAAAAAATATGTGTCAATTATATATATATATATAAAGTAATATTGTTTAATTTATATTCTGCTTTTGTAAAATAAAACAAAATCACTGACTTCTTCAATAACTGCAAAATAACTTTGTAAAATAAAATAAGGGAACATTATTTGTATAATTAACAAGAAAACTATTTGCATAAACAACTATTTGTTATATTTTTAACATGTTTCAGAGTAAATAATCCCTTCATCGGGAAACAAAGTATACAAAAAACTTAAAATCGAAGTATAGACATTTAAAATTCACATCAAAATTGAATATATGAGAGACGAATAAATAATAAAAAACTAATTTAAAAACATTAATAGATAGATAGATATTTTCAAAAAGGACCCGGTTATTTAAAATATTAATTTTTGTTTTTTGCGATTTTTTTATTTCTAATTTATCCAACAATAGAATATATTCACAATTTTTTTCTGAGGAATTATCTCAAATGTGAAAGAATCTATGATTTTATTCTCGTTTTCTTCTATTGAGAGCATTCATTCTAACAAAATTTATGCACTTTAATATTTAGATACTTCAAAGAGTGCGCAAAATACTAATATTCATATTTCATACTTAAAAATAAATAAACGACATAAATGACAAACTGTATAAAAAATTAAAAATGTTTTATAAATAATGATTCATTTGACTCGACTAAAAAATTATTCCATTTTTAATCAAATTATAACATTTTCATATCGGATCATCCTGTTATACGTCACATCTTGATACAAGAAGAGAAGACGACTTTAGATTTTCTTTAAAATTACGGCTTATCTGAAAAATATTCCAGCGCACCCTCTGCCAGGGGGTGACTTGTCTCTTGGCTTATTGGAAATTTTTCTTTACCGTTGCTTTCGGAGGCTGCGGGATGTACCATTTTTTATTCAAGGTAGACAAAATAATGCTCCACTGAGAGAGATTAAATTTTAACTATTTGCCTTTGAAGTACACTGGCAATGTACTTTCTTTAATGAAAAAATAATTGCAAAGGTCGTTAAATAAAATAAAATATCATTGAATCCTTGCAATTTCTAAAAACGTACTCTAGGTACTTCAAACATGAAATAGGTATATAGATAAGATAAATATTTCATATAATAAAATACCAATTTTACATCTTATAACGGGGCTTCTCGAGCAAACGGCGTTCTATCCCCTCAAGGAATTATATACACTCTTCCTCAGGGCGTGGGTGCAAGTAACGGGTGCTGAGCGCATCTGACAGCGAAAATAAGCTAAGACCAGTGTGGCCAATCGTGCGATAACTCGAACGAATATTCTAGCGAAGTTGGATGGACTGTTCTAGTGATTATTAAATAAAGGGTTAAGCGATAATAATGTGTCTATTTACGAGTGATAAATTAAGAAATAATGTAATTTAAAGAATAGCGTTACGTTAAATAGTGTTGGATAACGCGCCTGCCCCGGAAAGCAGGAGATCCGTGGTAGTAACCAAATATTTTTTCGTGGATCAGATTTTTCTGTATGTCTTACTAATTGATTAATTAATTTGGTCGTAGAAGCTGTTTTATCTGGTGCATCAATGATCATATTATCAACTGCAATAAAATATTATTTTTGAATTTTGATTTGCGGTCTGAAAATATGAATGCACTGCTTTGGGAATGAATAATATGATACGATCTAATGAGTCGTGGCAATGGAGAAAAGTATCCGATATTCATATTAAAAAAATTTTAATGAAATTTACTGCGTAAAAATACTATTCAGTGATTAAATAAAAAAATATTTTCGTATAATTTAAGATGTTTATAAGCAATAACAGCTCCAAATAAGCTAATTTTAAATTATCTGCGATAATTTTAATATTTTTTGTTTGCCTTAACATTATATCAATAATATTGATAATACATGTATATTGAACTACTTTTACCTCTATTAAATATCGCAATATGATATTGAAAATATTTAATAATCGGTATTGTGATTGCGCTAAAAAGTATCGAGTAATGCGTTTTTTTTTTCATTGACAGCTTAAAAATTAATCAAATCGTGTGCGTTGAGTACACGCACTTTTTGACTTTGCAGACAGGATTGAACATGATTTTAAATGTGTTTATTTTTGATTTTTAATGTTAAGTTTATTTAAATGTTTTTAAATCTGCTGTTTGTGGATGATAATTCCCAGGATTTTGTAGATGATCAAAACTTATTGCGTTGTACTGTTGCAAATCCGTGCGATAATATTTCTTCATGGCATTTAAGAGGTTAGTAGAGTTTAACAAAAATTTTATTTAAATTATGGGTTCGTATATTATAATGAAACTTTTATAAAAAAATTTGCTTCAAATATTTTATATGCATAATTAATATAAATTAACTTTGTTTAAACCACTTATTTATTGAAAAAAATCAACATGTTTCAAAGCCAATGGCTTCTTCATCAGAAAAACAAAAATAATATATTTATATGTAATTTTATTTAACAAAATAATATTTTTAGAGGTTGCACGTTCTGCATATTATATAATGAACGTCACATTGGCTGTGATCCGCACAGGAAAATTTATTTTCGGAAAAATCTTATATTTCTATTTCATTAATATGTTGACCCCTCTCATAAGATGATTACTTTTCTTCGTTTTTATTTTTGATACTGAACATGATACATAATCTAAACTTAGTATGATAGTAGGTGAAACCAATAAAACTGAATAATGACGGAATTGAAGAATCGTTAATCATTCTTGAATAACTATTATATTTTGTCAGTTCATAAAGAAGAGTCAAACAGATACCGCGAGTTCTTGGATTATAAAAAATGGTTCAAAACTACGTGGTTCAAGAAAATAAGTAGAATACAAATACATCATTCTCCAAAAGGCAATATGAAAAATCTGATAATAATTAATAACACAATCAATAATATAATAAACTGTAGGTACATTTCAAGCGTGAAATAGTGGCATGTCAAAAATAAGGTAATTGCCTTACTTGCATTCGTTATCGAACGGACTTTCGTTGTGATTGGACGCGACGGTACGCCGAAAAAAGAGTCCCGAGGAAAAAGGAACAGAACATCGTACACTATTGTAAGATTGAGCATGTTATTTTAGTCACCGTGAGTTCAAATTACCACATTTTTCTGCATTTGCTACATTTGAAATCAGGATAGTATGGGAATAACGTGTCTATTTATAAAACGTCAATGAATACAATGATTAAACGTGTATGCTGTAATATAACGCTTTTTTATATTAGCATAAATAACAAGAAGCCCGAGTGTCTCCACACAAGCATCAAGGGAGCCAGCCAATGTTGACGATAAGTAACACAACAACGGTCCATACAACCTGCAATTTTATTTATGAATTAAGGAGGTACACCACATGTTTTGCTTTATCTTATAGCTTACAGTTCTCAAAAATAGTATTAATTTTTATTTTTTGAATTTTTGTTATATTATAATTTCCTTAGGCTTCTGTTTTGTTACATACTTGCATTTAACTTTTTACTTTATATTATATTTTATTTATATATTTGTATTTGTATTTTAAGTATTTGATTTCCACTTTATGTCATTATTATTTTTATATGTTAATATTTTTTTTGCTTTAAACTATCCATTATATAAATGTACACTTAATATATTTGTTCTTAAAGCCCTGTTATAGCAATTTCGAGTTTGCGTGATAGGTGAATTTTAAAACGTATTTCATTATTATTTTGCGTTTTTTTTTTCGAGACTCTACTCCTCATAGACACTGGTGGAGAAAATAAAATATCTCAAAAACTATGGGACTGATCTTACTTATAATTTTTTGTTTTTAATGTGCCGTTTGTCGATCGTGAATTTTTAACATAAATAATAATAATAAATCTTTTTATTCTCTCGTGTGCTAAATAATTTACATTACATCGTTTAATAAGAAAAAAATAACTATTTCATCTTAATCAAACCCTGGCGACTTGACTGTTTCCACCAGCAGCGCATTACGAAGAAAGATCTTCTTTGCGAGACGGTACATAACTCCACAATTTTGAAAATTTCAAAATAATTTGTCTATACATGCCGTAAATTGTGTTACTAAAAGAATTTTTTTAACCCCTAAACTAAAAATATTATTGTTATTATTTTGTTTGTCAAAAGTTGACTATTATAATTTTTTTCTTTACCTAATAATGCTATGATTTTTTAATATAAAGTATAACATCTCTGTAAATATAAATAAATATATATATAATGATGATGATTACGATTAAATTATGAAAAAAATATTCAATATCATCAAAATAAAATTTATAAAAGTAATCTATCCAAATATAATAATTTCGTTTTCTGTCCGTAACTTGCTGGAATGACATCTTTAGATATTTAGAGTGTGACACGCAATCACACGTTGCGCGGTCACGCATGGGTCGTTATTAATTATTGGTATTTCCCGTAATTTTTCACGGTTTTCATAAAATTTGTTAGAGAAAGCAACTTGTCATTGCGTGAACTTTAATTTCAAACCGTTTTATTAGCATAAAGTATTTTCTCGTGCTCTTTGTTGCACGCTATTTCGGAACTGCAACGCCAAACGTATATTTTATGGGAAAACTTTTAAAGCGATGTTTTATAAGTGGGGTCAGGAGATCTTAAAACGGAATACTATTTAAAAGTTTAGAGTTCCGCGCACAAAGTAATACGAGCGCGCTCCGAATGTCATATGCTCAAATTGTGAAATTCTCGTTTTGCAACGACGCAAAAGGGAAACTTGCTGAAGTTCGCGAAGTTTGAAGTTTTGGAGAATCTTACACGCTATACCTTCGTTTAACATTTTATTTTTATCTTTGAATTGGACTCGAGTTAACGTGCAGTTAAACATTTAATTTCAAACACGAATATACATGGGATGTAATTTTATACCATCTGTATATTAATTACGCTAAAAATAACGATGCTGTTGATGGTGGATGATTTCTGTTGCCAGTTAAAAAAAACATTTTAGAGTAGGACATTAAAAGGATTAAAAAATATAGGAAAACGAACAAACTGATATTAAAAAACATTCAAATTATATTAAAATCGGAAATCAATCGTTGTTTATAAATATTTTCGTGGAATATTTAAAAAATCCGTGTTTTTATTGTCATAGAAAATAGCCAACTGTGACGCGGAAACATATTTTTGTGCTGGCAATACCGCTTTTTGACGTTTGACGTAAGCATGTTTCTCTTCTCAATCTGTTTTGTTTTTATATTATTGCATTAAAAAATTAATTTGTGAAAACATTTATTACGCTTTATATTTTTTTTAAACTGCGAAGTGAACTTAATGTCATTTTACGCATTGACGTTTATATCATTGATCATCGTAATGCCGCCAATTTTAAAGTTTTCCGATTTATAGGTTTGAAATTAATGAACTCAATAGTCGCCCGCAGGGCCTAGCAAAAAGCAATCGTCGGTAGCCGATTGCTTACCTGCTAGTTAAGTTTAAAAAATATTTACCAAAACATTGTTATTATTAAATTTTCAGAGTAATATATAACTATACTCCTTATTATAAATAATTTGTTTTTTTATGAATCCAAGCCTAGTAACAGATTGTTAGTTCAATTAGTGTAAACCACTACCAGATTTTAGATCTACCGGTTTCGAGATGTACTCGTCTCTTCGTCAGGACCAACACTACACTACTATTTACTACACACCACCACCATAGTACTGTTAACCTTTCACCAGTATTTATTACATGCATGTTAATCCTGTCAAAAATCAGCATGCACTAAATTGCCTACAGAACGATCAGGAATCTACGAGGGAGTGAGAGGGGGCGGGGTCTAAAGTGGGTGTTACCAAATCTTCTGTGAAAGTTAAATTGAACAAAGGGCTGTATGGAAAATTGATTTGGATATTTTTGATCTGCGATATTTTTATATTTATCATTTTTTATTTTTCATTTTTAATTATTAATTAACCGTAAAAAGTGTATTATATCATATTCAAATGTTCACAAAATACTCAAACTTGTACTTTAATGTCAGTAAAGGACAATCTATTAGGGTCATCAATGACTTGTTGACGGACTTTATGTTAAAAATATATAAATATCATTAAAAAATTTAGAGGTGATTTATTATTCGCCGCTTCCCTAATGTAAAAATTTCAAATTATTTTGTTTTAAACCTTTATTATTGGAGGAGTGAAGAAAGCGAGTGCATGTTGCAGATCAATCCTAAGATTGCGACCCAAAAAAAAAATCTTTATTATTTTTCTATGAGATGGTTTGCGAATTCTGAAAAATTGTTAAGACACCTCATATGTTCTTTGATTCTTGTATGAAATTGCGAGATGTCTTTTCAATATAATGTGATGGAAACGAGCTACATATTAATTGGAAAGCCTAGTAACCTACGCGTGGTCACAAGTAGATGACGTTATCGATTAAGATAATCAATGGGACAAGAGATTTCTCGGATTTAGTCTGCGATAAGCGTTTCCGTTCCAAACTACGTTCCATTCCCAGTAAATAATTGAAGACCCCATGGCAAGAAGTTGTTAACTAACATTCAAGTAATTTTGAGATAATTAGACATTTGCATTTCGCCTTTGAAAAATATGTTTTATTGCTAACTCAAGATTAATTTTTATTGATTTATGTCACTAAAACATCAAATAAGTATTTAAGAAGTTAAAAAATTGCATTTTTGCACAAAAAAAAAATATAACTATTTCCCTTAAAAAATGTAGTTAACAACCATTGTTTTGCCTCAGGAACTCATTTTTAATAGAATAACACCTTTTTAAAATTGATAAAATACGAACATCAAACAACGCTTCAAATGATATCCATTTTTACCATCAATTATCTAAAATTACAAATTTACCTGGCATGTTAATTTATAATACAAAACGTGGTATGTACCATTTAAAATTATTGAAAAATAGTATATAAGTACATATTATAATAGTCTTCAAATAAAAACAAAGATATGACAGTACTGCAAGAGTAAAATTTATATTAATTATAAACAGTCCAATCAAATTAAAAGGCGTGTTAATTTCAGAATGATGGCATGAACATGTTATTATTGAAGATAATATGTTCTTCCCATTAGTAACTGATTTGATTTTTATGAAAAAGTGTAGTTAACATGTTCATTCCTATGATTTGAACATGTTATAATTATTTTTAAGTTCTGAACTTATTTCCAATGGAAAGAGCGTACAATATTTAGTTTAGACGGCTTATTAACTCATTTTTGACAAAAATGTTAGTTAACAACTTCTTCGTTAACTAACATTTTTGTCAAAAATTATAATCTTAAATTATAACACCAATCTGAGGTTCTTTTTGCAATACCAAGAATGGTACAGTATTAAAAAAAGACCCGAATTAATACACAGAGATAATGTTTTTTTTTTAAATAGAGATGCGAACACGGAATACGTGTCACATCAATATTCTTACTATTTTCAAACTAAGCTAAACGCTTGTGCTATGAAAATAGGACTAACTTGCTGACCTGGAGTTCGGGGGGTTCGAACCAGTGACGTTTGGATCACGAGGCGAGAGTCCTAACCACAAGACCAACAAGCTACTCGTATATATATATATGTATGAGAGATATAACTCTCAAAACAAATTTATCAATTTCGTCTACTGAGTATTTTTGTTGTGTTTTGTTATTATTCGGTCGTATCATAAAGTTAATAAATTATCATTTAAACAGAAACTATATATTTAAATATCGTAGGAGCGAAAATGAGTGATTTGATTGTATGCTGTTTACTATACGCGGATAAAGCAGTAATGGCATATAGCGAACAGGACTTACAGAATCTAGTAAGCAGGATGTACGATGTATGCAGGAAAAGTGACCTTATTATGAACGTAAACAAGTCAAAAAGGATGCTATTCGAGAAAGAGGAAAGTAAGACAACTTGTGAAATTCTACTAGGTAATGTATGTTAAGAACAGGTAGATGAGTTTGTGTACTTGGGAAGTATGTTCGATAGAAGAGGGAATGTTGAGAAAGATACCGAGGGGAGAGTGACTGCGGGGAATAGGGTGAACGGAGCTTTGAACGCAATATTATCTAATAGAAATATGTCTACAGAGGCAAAACTAGCGGCACATAATGGAATTCTGGTACCAATACTGATGTACGGAAGCGAAGCCTGGAGCTGGCAGAAGAGGAACGAAAGTAGATTGAATGCAGTGGAGATGAGATCCCCCAGACGTATGTGTGGCAAAGAGAAAGAAAGAAGAAAGATATAAAATGCAAGTTTTGATGGCGCCAGAAAGAGAGGGCGACCGCGGAAGACGTGGCATGACCAGATTAACCAGATACTGGAAGATGGTCCCGTTAGAAGCCTCAACCACCGGCGAGCTTGCATGCGAAGATGTGTGAATGTGGATGAAGCGAGAGTTGTGTGTAAGGACTGAATAGTGTGGGGCTCTATCCTCTCTGCCTACCCCCACGGGGTAACGGCGTGATGGTAAGTAAATACATTAGAACTAAAGACAAGGAGCGTGAACATTATTGACTTGATCGAACAAATTTAATCCGAAACTGCGCGGAAGCATAGCGGCGATACAGTACAAATAATAAATCAGGTAAACAGACGAGACTAATCACGGACGTCAGTCAGTTGACTGTTTGAACAGAGCACGCGGAGGGGGGCGCAGCTGCAGTTAATTGCATCCGGTAATGCACTCCGCTTAGTGACAAAACACAAAGCAGTATCGACATAATTGACGAGATCGCTCTGCGAGCACTACAGTCGTTATAAAAAGTGATTGTTTTCGTGCGGCGGTGTTCGTGGACACCTCCAGTTCTATGTTTCTGGAGATCTCCTGTCCATGACCGATATTTCTTTATCTTTATATATTCTTTCTTTACATATATATTCTTTCTTTATATATGTATTCTTTAATCTGATAAAGATAACGCTTGTCAATGGTCGGGGGTTCATATATATCATACACCTATATTAAATTCTTGGTTTTATCAATAAATTGGAATATCAATTGGAAGCAACACATAAATTCAAAGATTCTAAAACTAGTTTTTATATATTTTTGATGATTATAGTGTTAACTTGTATGGTGGGACATACTCATTAATTAATTAAATAACTTTGTATAGACCACTTGGAGTAACTCTACGCCTACTGGTTTCGATAAATATAGTTTCGATAAATATAGTTTCGATAAAGTGGTATCGAAACCGATAGACTTAGAGTCACTCCAAGTGGTCAATCAAATCCACAATTATTTAATTAATTAATAGTTTTCTTTTTACCCCCTTTCTTTTAACTCGTAGCGTCTGCTTGCCTGCTTGCTTGTCTGTCGAAAAAATTTGGGATCGATTTTTAACTCTTTTTCCGTGATCCAATCGAGCTGAAACTTTGCAAACTGACTCGTGGCAACGATAAAAATGATCTAACAAATTTTCGTTTTAAAAAATTAATAATTATAGTATAATTTTGGATTTTTCGAATTTTTTTATTACTCGCTTTCGTGGCGTCGCCCGACTCGAGCCCAACGCTTAGGTTAAGCGCTAAACCTGTTTCCACTAGTAAATGAGAAAGGGAGTATAATAAAAAATTGGTTTTTATGGGTTGGTTTTTTTTAATTAAGAAATATACTGGCGCTAATTTTTTTAAAGACCTTTTAGATACTATGCTGAAGTACAATCAATAATAGTATAGTTCATCCTTTAAAACTAACATTAAACCCATTAAAACTGTACAAAATGTAATCGTAGAAATTATTAGAAAGAGACTAGGAGACTCCAACACAGCCACTGTACAGTGTATTTGGCGTCTTGAAAATACATAACATATTTATGCAATGAGAAATGCAATTTTTCAGATACATATATTAAAATATTATAAGCAACAAAAACCAAGCAATTTTATTAATTATCCGGTCACGAACAAAAAGCCAAGTTTCTATTCCTAAATATAATTCCGCAACCATGAAACATCACTATTCCTATTAAGGTATAACATTTTATAGTGAACTTTCACTTAATATTAAAACAATAAAGCTCTTTAAAATGAGAACATAATGTTACATGTTATATTTCAAATCAAACATGATTATGTTTACCAATTTATAAATACTTGTAGTTTAAGTAAAGTTATAGGTAGATTACCTATTTAAATTATGTTACGAGAAATACATATTGTCATATGAATTGTTTTTGTAATAGCCCTCAAAGCTGTAATGTATGTAATTTTATATTATTATTTGGCAAAAATAAATAAATCATTTGAATACTGTAGGTTTATTAATAATGCTGCAGTGCTAATTATTATAGCAATAGAAACGTTACCAAATACGAATAAGCCCTATTGTTAAATTTAGTTATTAATTTACCGGTTGTACAAGCAAATTGAATAAATTAAATTTCAAATTAGTGCGATACTAAAGTGATGAATTAGATTGTGGACATTTTGCGCACATCACTAATGGATTAAGCCTCATTTAGTCGTAATTAATCGATTTGTTAGTAATTGTGAATTCTGGGGACTATTTCTTTAATCAGAGTTGCAGTTTGTGATAGGAACACCACTACATAGACGGGAACACCAGTATATAGGGAGTCGCTACATAGCGGTCAGGTATACGATTCCTTCTCACGTGGCTAATGTCAACTATATCGCTCACTTTTGCATGGAATCTATTGGGTTCGTCAAGCACTTAGTACTGCTTCCAAGGAGTGTCAATTCGATTACCGGTGGCCCACTTGTGAGCTGTAAGATTCAGCGGCGAAGCACTAATATAAGATCGTTTAAAATGCTTTTCGATAAATCGCGGAAAATATGCGAGATTTCAAAATATTTATTAAAACAGAAAATGTTTTATTCCGGTAGTTGACGTATCCGATCATATCTCAGTGAATCGACGATTCTCTTTTACCACGGATAAATTAATAACATTAACATCAGCTCTGAAGATGGCACTAAAGTATCTGTAACTGTCCCAAGGCAACTTTGAAGATATTCGACGCGATTTATTTCAATTTGCCAGATAAAATTAAATGAATAAATGCAAATAAATGAATGACCTTAATGATAATGCAAACATTTTAATTTCTAGGTATATACCTGTTCTGACCCAGGCAGGTTATTATCGTCAGTGAAAAGCGGAAAATTTTGCGGTTACCATAAAATGATTTTTGTCAGAAAGGTGTCATTTTTTCTAAAATAATTCATTAATTCCCAGACAGTTAATATTTATCTGAAAACAACAAAATATAAAAGATTAAAATTTATCTTTTAGAGCACAAATGTATATTATTCGCTTAATTCAATTTTGAAGATTTAATATTTCTGGGAGTGGAAATGGCTTATAAAAGAAGAAAAACGATATACAACGATGGGAGCTGCAAAATCGTATTTTTCGATAAATGCAATTCGTTCGTCAAAAAATTGTGACTGAATCCAAAATTCTATTTTTGTATTAAAAAATTGTAATGTCTCTTCGATAATTTATTTTAATATTCGCAATAAAATTCGTTTGAGATATTACCCTTGATAAACACCGCAGTTTTAAAATACATTAATAATACTTACTACTAATTAGTGGTTACCTACCCATCTATCATCATGGATAAATATATATTGCAATTTCATGTATTTTAGAATAATTATGTTGCCAGCAAAGTTCACTCCATTTGTCTCGTTTCCACGTCGGAGTCATAAACTTATGGTAGGCTTCCGAGTTTGTTGTCATTACAGGTATAATTATTTAGAAAAAAATATGCAAAACATACATTTTGCCTTTAAATTCATATTTCAAATTGCATCATCGAGATTGGAGGCAACAAAAAAAAACCTATTAGCGTGAATGAATCTTTTATTCCGATAAAAAATAAACCTTAAAGTCAAGAGACATATTTTGAATAGTTTTATATGTTGGTCAAAATTAAATAGCAATTCAATACTTCTCAGTACATGTTCTTTGTATATTATATTTTCTTTCTACATGCTGGTGCTTTATAATTTCTAAGCCATAACCAAAATGAATTATTAAAAACTATTTCAAATGAAATGATTTTAATAGTATCCGAATTTCAACCTTTCGTAAAATGATATCACAATACTAAATCACTTTTTTTTTATTGGTCATTTTATCCTGAAATTCTGATAAAACTAGCAGTCAAGTAATCGGCTGAATCCGATTGCTTGCTGCTAGGCCTAGCGGGGGCCTTTATATATAATTCAGATTAAAGTTATAAAGATTTTAGATTGAAATTCTTTTAATTTTTGGCTTCTAAAACACAAAAATGCTTTCATCGTCAGTAATCAATTGTCAATTTGATATTTTTCGCCAGATAATAATTTACTTTTTCTGTACTCGTTCTTTGCCTAGTATTTTTATCTTATGCTCACCTTCAGTCGTGTATAGCATTCTATAAATAGAATGGGCAAGCAGTAAGTACATACATTGATTTTTTTATTATTTTTTTTATTTATTTAAACATAGGTTTATTTATTGTATTTAAAAAAAAAAACTAAATATAATATATAACTCATAATTTTCCATTCAAAAATACTACGTAAATATTTAAAAAAATATTTTTTTAAAAGTTGATAGTGGCATAATCTGCCGAAACGATGGACCTGTTTTAGATACGACAGTTGACGACAATAATTAAGACTACTTCACCTTTAGTTTGAAGACTAAGAAGAAGAAGACTTTTGAAGAGGTTAAGACCCACGAGGGGTTGTTGAGCCAACAGTGATGATAATGATGAAGCTTTAGTGTGAAAATAAATAATTTATTGGGACTGCAACCCAACCAGTTTCTTACATTTTTATGCCAAGTATTCTGTATTCTGTCCCTACTTATTTTTTCCACATATTCTCACTGTATGATATATTACAGTTTGCAGTACTTACGAGTATTTATTCTCTTTTTTTGTGAGCGTAATTACAGTATTTTAGTTCATTCGCCATGGAATATCATTACTTGTCACTCGATCTGACCAGGAGTTTGCCCGTTTATTTCGTAAGCGTCTAAGATTCAAAGTATACAGAAAAAATAGAAAACATCGAGTTCAAAACATCTCAAGTTCTCTTCATTCTCAATAAAATGGATGCATTTTCTAGGATTAGGACAAGCGACAGTATTTTTTTGTTTGGAAACAATCATGAAGCGATAGTGGTTTTTCGTTTAACTCGTATTTCTCGCTCGCTTAGTTTAACTTGTTTTAGAATATTTTACAAATTCATTATTTACGAAAGAAGAACAATTACCTATCTAATCTTATGAAAGGAGTTTTAACTCAAATACTTAAAAAAACTGAATTTTAATCGATTTTACGACCTAAAAATATATGATAATTAACACCTCTGACCCCCCGTACCTTCACCCATCCCTTCACCGTAACACACGTGCATGGTTTACTTTTTCAATTTTTAGTACACCAATAATCCTGAAGAAGAGAACATTATTCTCGAAACATGTAGATTGTTTAATCTAATAAAGTGGTGAAAACAAAATGATTTGTGTTTTATTTTAATAATAATGTCACCACAAAGTTCAATTCTTCTTACAGAAGAAAAAATATTCTTCGATCAGTTAAAAATATTAGTTTCTTATAAGATTTCTATATTTAATTTATGGATTTGATGTAATTCCTAAAAGTGATTTTTGATATGTAGCGCACGACTATAGCATTAAATGAGGTGTCCCAGCCTTGTGAAAACCATAATAGGGGTGGTGCCGTTACTACTAAGGGTTGAGTTGTTCCGTGAGTACCTTGCCAATGAAATTAGCCTCGGTTGATGTAGAGTTGCTCAATGAACCGTCTGATCAGGAATGCTGATTTGCATAAATTTCTTTTGATGATTCAGCTAGAAGTTTAATAATATCATAATGATCCCGATTTTAACGTAATAATCATCCAAATAATAATGATACACGAATTAATTTTTCTTCTTAATATTTATTTTCCTACGCAATAAGATTTTTTAAATTATTTGTCTATCATCCGATATGGCAGACAGAAGTTTTTATTTATTTAAATGCATATTCGGAATTTACATGACATCATTATTCTAACTATTCAAACAAAACTAAGCGCTTTTGTTATGATGATAATAATGAATTTGTGATTGGTGAATTTCCATGACGTCTGACTATTTGCTTAGTCAATAGATGTGAATCTTACCTCTAAAACAAACATACCCCACAAATATTATGGTAGTTGTGGCTGCAATATTTCGCGATGTCACAAAACCACTCGTGAAAGATCTGAATAAAATTACCCTGTGGGAGATTTACATCCCCCACGCATAAGTACCGTGAAACCATAAATTTTGTGGCAAAGTCTTGACAGTGGCACGTATCACATGCTGAATTGAATGTTAAGTGCAATAATAACCAAAGAGATAGATATATATTCGATTATTCAAGTCTAAGTACATACTCGGCCCTATTCTGAAAATAACAATGTCTGGATCTTTAAGATCTTTATCCCAACACTTAATAGACGATAATAAAAATTGAAAATGTCCAGAGCGGATTTTGTAATTCTTCGGCTCAAATATTAACTGTATTAAAAGATGATATAAGAAAGATTGTTTTTTACAAACGTATTAATTTCTTCATCCACAGTGTCCAGATGAAATATCATGGCTAAACTTGTCAAGACCGCGTTACCGCGTATTTAAATCTTCCCATCCTGACATCTGACAGATATGTCTGGATCTTTAAGATCTTTATCCCAACACTTAATAGACGATAGTAAAAATAAAAAATAAACGAGACATAGCTTTACGTCGGTGTTTGTTTCTGTAAGTTTCTACATGAGATAGATATAGAGGGAGGGAGAAAGATGTAAATTGTTATCTGTCAAATGTCAAGATGGGAAGATTTGAATACGCGGTAACGCGGTGATGACAAGTTTAGCCATGATATTTCATCTGGACGCTGTGGATGAAGAAATTAATACGTTTGTAAGAAACAATCTTTCTTATATCAACATTTAATAAGTGCATTTGAGCCGAAGAATTACAAAATCCGCTCTGGACATTTTTAATTTTTATTATCGTCTATTAAGTGTTGGGATAAAGATCTTAAAGATCCAGACACTGTTATTTTCAGAATACGGATGACTGTCTGAACTAATGTATTTTCAAATTGTGGAATATGGTGGCGAACAACAATTACGAAATAAAAAAATATAAAGGACTTGTAAAGACATTGAATGTAATTGTTAATTTGTTAATCTTCTTGTGGGCGTTGCATTCTGACAGCATGTTGGCAACCATTCTGACAAACATCTTTCAGTCCTCTGCCATCCGAAAGAGCTCCTCCACTCCTTGGACACCTATCCATTTGCGAACAATTATAAAACTCAATATTGTAAAGTATTATATTATTTATTTATTATTTATTTATTTATTTAATTAATATTCACGGTAGACCAACAGCAAAACAAAGAAGCATAGAAAACATTTATATAATATAGATGGCCAATTATAGGTCTTCACTTTTAGAAATATGTTAATAATGATAAGTATGGTAAGAAATAAACTAAGCCATGTTAACTGTTCGAAGAATATGTTTTTTTCTTCTGTATGAAGGCTTGAACTTTGTGCTGACATTATTATTAAAATAAAGCCATGTTAATAACAAAATAACAAGAAAGAATAAAAATTTAAACAAAATAAAAAGAGACTTAATTATTAGAAGAAAAACTTAGACGTGTTAAGAATAATACAACAAGAAATAATAAAAAAATTTAAACAAGAGAAAAAGAGATTTAATTAGTAAGCAGAAAAATGTAGGCATGTTAACAATAATACAACAAGAAATAATAAAAAATTTAAACAAAAGAAGAAGAGACTTGATTAGTAAGCAGAAAAACTTAGGCATGTTAAGAATAATATCTCACTGTAAATTACACTTCTAATCGATATCGTATAAATAAGTAAGTTTGAAATTTTCTCTCCCAAAACTCACATTTCAAGAAAGCTTTTCGTCCACAGTGCAGCACTGAAATCCCCACTGTCTGGAAAATCCGCTTAAAGCACATGGAAAATATTTGCGGATAGCACTTTGTACCGGATGTCCGGTCGGGCTGTAAAACAAACGTACTACTCGATATATATCAAGCCTTACAGTTCACATCGACAGTAAACCATTAGGTTTGGTTAATGTTTATGTCGTGCAGACAATATCTTGTTATTTAGTCGTGTTCCGTTCAGTCGTAAAAGCGGTGGCTGTGTATCGTAACATTGAAATACTATTTCCTGTTGCAAGTTTTACTGCGCGTGTCATCTCTTGGTTAAATGTTCATAGGTGTATAGAATATTTGATACTTAAGTGCAGTTTAGTATTTATTATAACCTCCGTAGTAGCAGTTAGCCGTGTGACCGGAATATTTTCTATACTACGGGAAATACTTTTAGAATTCTGCTGAGAACTTACGGACTTGAGGGGAGTTTATTGAATGACGAAATATATTATGTAATCTACCGTATTTGTTTACGTATTGCTTTATATCTCTTGAATGTATTTTTAATTTTTTTCTATTAAATTTATTTGGTAAATGTACAAACTTAAGAGTGGCTGTTTTCAATATAATATAATTAATACACATTTATATTACACGCTTACCCACTTTTAAATGAGAATTTATTCTCGTGTTTAAAAGTGAAGGGGCATTGTCATATATGTATATAATATCTATTGTTAATTTAATCGTAAGTGTAAGACATTAGATTAAATAAGTAAGATATAGACAAAGAAATATTAGATTAAGTTACAAAAATTAAGACATTTAATTGAGTAAATAAGATATACACAAGAAAACGTTAAACTAAGTTATAAAGATTAAAAATTAAGAAGGTATTGTAATAACATTTAAAAGTATGTGTATATTGATTGTTTTTGGTAAGATTTTTTTCATTGCGTTATTGTGATTGTTTTTTGTAAAAGTTTTTTCAGTTTAGATTTTAATTTTCCATAATTTTTTCCGTCTTCATTTCATTGGTAAGAGCATTACAGAATGATACTCCTTGATAGGAGAAATGGTGTTGGGCTGTGCTAGTATTACATTTAGGTATCAAAATATTTCCAGCTAATCTAGGTCTATTACTAAAACATGCAAATGTACTATTATTGATGTACATTTTGTGAATTTGAAGTTTACATATTTATAATATTTTCGACTCATAATGAAGGTAGGAATATAGTCCTGCGAGGTTATTAATGTTTTCCAAATAACCCTGTATATACAAGCATAATAAGTATTTTTTGAAGCATCACAATTTGAAAAGAATGCAATTGTCAGTAATGCAAGAAGCACTCATTGATCCAGAATTTCATCCGTGTCTCTGGTCCATTAAGCGCTATTCTCTAGCGACAATAGCGTTGGGGGCTTTAGCCAGTTAGCTCAGCAGACGGTCGGCATCGGCTCTAATCATGAAGTAGGATCGGACAGATCCTGCTGGGGATAATGGCAGTTGGAAATGTTTTGCTGTAAGCGCCGCTGCTGGCCGCTTATCTGAAAGAGTTAGCGAATATGATCAACTCGACGCTTGAACGATTCCAGTATACTACAATTAGTAAATTACTTTTTTGAGCCTTGATAATTTTAAGGATTTTTTATTTTTTTATTGAAACGGAACTCTGGGAGCCTCATTCATAGGTTCTCAAAATGCCGTTAAGCGTTGCTTAATGGCATTTTGATTAATAAAACATTAATATAATATAATACTTGGAAGAGATACTGGTCGCTCAGTGAAGTTATGAAGGACAGAGATATGCCAATAAAAGCTAAAAGAAAAGTCTATAACTCATGTATTCTGTCCTGCTTAACATATGGTAGTCAAACATGGACACTAACGAAAACCTTAACAAATAAACTAAGCGTCTGTCAAAATAGCATAGAAAGATGTGTCGTTGGAGTTAATAGAAGAGATAAAGTAAAATTAACAGAGATAAAAAAGTAACCCATAAAAACCAAGTTTTTACAATACTCCCTTTCTCATTTTCGATTTCGTGTCTACCATATGCGTTGGAATCTCCATACAACTTACTGATTTGTATGAAAAAACAATTAAAAATTTGAAAAACCCAAAATTATACTTTAATTTTTTTTTTTAACGAAATATTTTTGATAGATCTTCTTGATCGTCGCCATGAGTCTACTTGCAAAGTTTTAGCTCGATTGGATCACAGGAAAAGGGTTAAAAATCGACCCAAAGTTTTTTCTTCAAGCAAGCAGACGCCACGAGTTAAAAGAAAGGAAGTAAAAAACAGAACTCAATTCAAACAGGCACATTCTGTATACAGAATGTATCGAACACTAAAATGGCGATGGACTGGACATATGTTTAGAGAAAGGCAAGAAAAATGTACCAGAATAATAACAGAGTTGTATCCAAGAGACGGTAAAAGACACAAAGGTGGACAAACGAAAAGATGGGAAGACGATCTAAAAAAGGTGACTAGTCCAGAATGTATCAGCGTTGCATAGTATAGAGAAAAATGGAAATCTTTAGAGGAGGCCTACGTCTAAAAACAAGCTGTTTCTAAAAATAATGACCGGAACGCTGAGAACTTACAATAATTTAAATAATATAATATATATTAAAAAAACATTTTAGTTAATAAGATTATAATGTTTTATAAGTTTAACTGCAATAAAGGCTAATTTTGTTTATTTTATTTTAATATAGTATAATTATAATACAATTACGAACATGAGTTTTCAGAAAACTTCTAGATGTGCTTTTGACCCAGTTGGTCGGTGATGCTAGTCTGATATTACCCAACGAATTGCTTTATCCGAAAACAAAAAAAAAAATTGATAACGGCGATCAATCAAGTCGATTTTTGTTTCGTGAGCGTAATCAAACTATCGCGTGAGTGCCATCCCGTCAAATTTTGAGGGAAATTGAATATTTAAATTGGATTTGAATTGTGCAAATTAAGCCGAGCCACAGAACAATACGATTTCGAATTGTTAATGTGGTGATGATTCGTGACCGATAGCCAGATCAAATAGTCAAATGCTCCAACTTCAAACGAAATAGAAATGATGTTCATAAATGGTGATAGTGAGCCGCAACCATTCGAATGTGATAATTTCGCAAACTCGAATCAGCAATTTGAGGCCCGGTGTTAAGGATTTTCGTATGTATTCCGCCATAAAATCAAAATAAAATTATCAAGCCTTGATTATTTATAATATTTTCTTTATATTTAGAAGTCTGTGTTTCAGTTCCTGGTATAGTTCTTTCCAATTAACACTTTGACCGTCGACCGTTTCGCAGTACGCCTTCTATGGTACGTCGGCGATTTTTGCCGATGTTGTAAGATTTATAAAAAAATATGTATCCGAGATAGATGCATAATTATTTATTTATTAATACAATGATTCTATATATTTTGAGGATAAAAATAAAATGTATATGTATATTATTATTTTAATTTGAAAATCAATCGCCAATGAGGCTAAGAAAACTAAAAAAATCTCGAACAAAAATAATTATTTAAAATTTATATCAAAAGACGTGTAGGTAATATCGGAGGAGGGCGTTAATTTTTTTAATTATGTGGACATGCGACCTTTACTTTTGTAAGGTAAATTATTTTAATGGAGATAATGGAACACCACACTCTTTCAAACCTTATTCATATTCTGAGGCATCCAACGAGACAATCTTCCAGTATCTGATTTACCTGGTCATGCCGAGTTTTCCGCGGCCATCCTCAGTTTATGGAACCATCAAAACTCGCGTCATATATCTTTCTTACTATTCACTATCGTGAACTTAAATTGCTATGTGCATTTAAAAAATATAATTTAATTTATGGTTTATCCTGAAGAAGGAATGGTTGTTCAGAGACCGGTTGGTGTTACCAAAAATCTAGTTGTTTAAACCAAGTAAATATTTGTATTTAATTGAATTAAATATGAATGACCACAAAGAAATAGCTGATTATAACAGTATAAATAAAAAGTTATATCAGTATAAAATTTTTTGAGGAATAGAAA
Organism: Agrypnia vestita; assembly: GCA_016648135.1. Classification (NCBI taxonomy): domain Eukaryota; kingdom Metazoa; phylum Arthropoda; class Insecta; order Trichoptera; family Phryganeidae; genus Agrypnia; species Agrypnia vestita. The sequence goes on from JADDOH010005164.1 coordinate 120,197, forward strand.
AATAGAATAAATTTTTGAAGAAAATATAATAATAACTGTATTGATATCATAACCTCTGAAAACCTTTATAACAGCGACGGTGTTTTTATTAATTATAAATTACAGCCCTTAATCACATAATAAACTTCAAAGGCTCGGAGCTACATTTCCGGACTAACTTAATATGGTCGCGCGGCTAAATCCACTTTATTTGACCGCCTTAAAGCTCTGCAAAATATATTTTTCTGCTAACAAGATATAAAAAGGACAATTTAAGTAAGGGAGGAATCGTTGAGTAACAACCTTTATAAAGAAATAGTAGACTTAAACACCAGAAGAGACGGATTTTAAAAATCAGCAAAAGTTGTGCTAGATGTAAAAAGTTAAATCTAAATGATTGTTTCCATGCTTTTATTTTTTATTTTCTTTAAAAAAAGGATTTTATTATTTATCTGTATCCACTTATTATTATTTATTAATTAATTACACCTACATGTTTTGGATAAACCTTTCCATCGTCAGGGTGTTTTATAAATGTCAAAATATCAAATTGAATGATGTCTCTTGTTTTTCTAAATTATTTTTAAATATTATTTCTTAAATTCTTGATTACGCAAAATTATTGCAAAAAAATATAATTGGACTAACAGTTAAATTAAATTGATTATTCATTTTATTTTCTTTACTTTTACATGCTTTACTAATTTCTAATAAACCTAAATTACGCAATTTCAGACCAAAATTTTTTGTGTGCAAAATAGAAATTCGCAAATTTTTATCAAAACCGTGATAATTTTCTATTTCTAAAGAAAAACCAGGATTATTCAGACATCTTAAATGCTCTTTTAATCTTACATTAAAATTCGTCAATCCAAAAAGTAGCTCAACCATTCGAAAATATATTTTGTTCTCATTTAGAAGTGATACACGAATTGGGTTGGACAATGTTGGAAAGAAATGTCATGATTCTTAATAATTAGATTATACACACCGATAATAAATAATACACAACGCAAAGCTCACAACCTCAGTTTAAGGCCGACTTTTGAAGAAGGGAAGAACAAAGCCGATTTGACGCTGTTGAAAAAAATGGCTCCGGCGAAGAAAAATGTGCTCTCTCACAATGACCGTATGGTCATACCAGCCCACTCTTTTGCAATCGTCACAACAAAACTGGCCGAATTACACTATGAAGTGTTCCCTCATCCGCCCTGTTCTCCAGGTCTAGTAGCCTCATGCGATTTATTTTCGTTTCCAAACATGAAAAAATGGGTCAGCAAAAAGCGGTTTACATCAAACGAGGAAGTCATCGCCAATACAGACGCCTTTTTTTCTTTCGAATTCTAGAAACCATGTTTTTCGATTACTCAAAAATGATAAAATTTCACTGTTTTAAGTGTATCGAGCTAAAAGAAGAGTATTATTTATTGAATTGGCGTTAACTTTGTGGAATGACATATTATAATTATATATAAATATATCACTATAGGAATACATGAATAGTTTCGACAAAACGACGGGTAAATATAATCACCCGTTGATGACAACAATTGCGGTTGTCGAAACTCGTCGTGTATTCCTAAGCTCATTAGTGGTCTTAGACAAGTGATATATTTATATATAATTAAGAGTAGACTATATTTTTTCCCGTTTATTTTATAAAAGATATAAGATACCTGAGGGGTCTATGAATATTACGTTTTCATTTACACATAAACATTTAGATAATAAAAAATCTATATAAAAATCAGAGACAATAAAAATATATTGACACGAACTGACCTAAATTTTTCGGTACATGCTTTGGTTCCAATGAGTTTGATTTATTAAAAAAAAATAAAACGAGCTCATAAATTTTAAAGGAATTATCAAAAGTCCAAATTAAATATTCTTTAAAACTAATATCGTTGTAAATAAGCCGCGCTTTACTATAAAAATATGATTTTACTTGCAGAGACTTGGTTTGAAATGAAATTTTAGATTTTTTAAATGTAAATAATAAACGTAAGTGTGTCTAAAATATATGACGGGGGAGACATACTTCCATTATGCCAATCCTTTTGCCTAAAAAAGAGGTTATGTTCATCTCTGTGCAATTTTATGTTCTGTGATGAAAATGGAAAAGACGAAATAGATTAGTTATATCGGAATATTTTGAGTATGTCCAAATTTTTCAGAACAGAACTGGAATTTTGTCACAGGGACTTCATTATCAATCAATGTGTATTATAAATGTTTCACAGAGACGAAACTACATTTTTAAAGGGAAAGTAGGTTTAGAAGTCTTTTACGTGTACATAGGGCTTACGATCTATCGTATGGCTGGCTTAAGTGATCACTTGACACAATGTAACGTTTGCCATTTCCACCCATGATAAAATCCCATGTCTACTAATTTTCGGAAAATATTCTGAGTGAAAATACTGGTAAAAAGGAGTTTAATAAAAATTAAAATAATATTTCTGGTGTATCCTAGTGTAATGCTAGTAATTCAGAAGAATTTCATTACGCAGATAAAGTACATTGCTACCTAAAATTCCAAAAATCAATATAGAGGTCTCATTAGCGACATCTGCGGTCAAGGGGAATGATAAAGCTTTGGTGCCGGCCGCGCTGAGGATCGTTACAACTCATCTGTGAAGCGTGGCGTATAATTTAAACATATGCAACTTGTCAGTTTTATTATTGTTCTTATTATAATATGTATAGTTCATTAGTTTCAGTCTATGGGAAGCTCTAGGTGCTGTGTGTTGTATTTCAGTTAGTGCTCCGTTCTGTATTTTTATGTCCGTTTGCTGAGTCTGTCATCTCATTTGAAAGTGGATAAAATTACACTTTTAGGCATTTAATGTTAGAAAATTGTCATTTGTCCACTTTTTTAGTATTACTGTCTTTTTAGATTTTGTCGTTTTCATTGACATTTGTGTTCTCATAAAATATTCCGAGGCAAACTTAATGTATATTTTTTGTATATTACATATAAAATATTGCGTATATTATTGTTTTGCTTTGAATATTTTGCAGTTTCATATCGTTTATATATATGTATAAAATAAACTATGTAATGGTCCCAGTATGGTTCCTTGGGGAATGCCATAATCCAGTTGATGTTTCAGGGAGTGTTGTGTACTGCTTTCTACCTTTCAGGTGGGACTCGTAAATGTTTATGACATTATTTGCTTTTCCAATTTTGGATAATTTATCAACTAGATTATCTTGTTGAGAAATAAATACTTTTAAAATGCGCTTTTTTTCTTAACTCGAGAATTTATAGTATAGACAGTCATATACAACAAATAATATTGGTAACTTTTTGAGAAATGTTAAAGATAAAGATCACGAATTGACTCACTCGGGTGTTTATAAACTAAAATGTAATGACTGTCCCTCTTTTTGTATTGGAAAAACGAGTCGTAATTTTGATATTAGGATTAAAGAACATATTAGATGCTTAAATAATTCCATTTTTTCCGAATTTTCCAATCATATTATTGAGAGTAACCATAGTTTTGATGAAAATACAGGGGTCAACATTCTTCACATTAATAGTAAAAGTAGACGCCTTAATAATTTAGTGGGCCTAGAGATTAAGAAAGCTTTAAATAATAATGAATCTATTATTAAAAACCAGAAAAACTTAACTTACAGTCCTATTTCGAATATGTTCCCTTTCACCCTATCACCTGTTTCTTTCCCACAACCCACTATTTACCCCCATTTGGACACTTAACACTGAAGTATGATTGTTTATAATTTTTGTAAAGTTCAATTAGTATTAATTATACCCTGACGAAGGAACGTCGTTTCCGAAACCGGTTGGTTTTACCAAATAAATTTTAGTGGTGTAAACAAAGTTAACTAGTTTAATTATATAAATAACAAAATAATGCAATTACTGGTTTTAAATTTTGATAAAGACTGGATTTTTTATTAAAAGTTTTAATGGTATAGGTAAGATATTCTGCGACATTAAATTAAGATCCAAATTCTAAAAAAGGTATATATTATTATTCGCCAATAATACATGCAGATTTCAATCACGTACATGCAATAGGTATTCCTTTAAATCAAAACAATTTATTTATTTCATATATAAAATGGGTACACGCATAATTATTTATTATATTGATAATGTGTGTCATGTAATGCGTACCCAAATAAGAATTAAAAAAAACTCCAGAGATGGTTTTCTAATGTAGTTTTAATATGACTCAAACAAAATTACTTTAGTTGAATTTTTATAACAAAAAATCTTAATCAGTAATTGTAAAAAATCAATTATCTTATGGAGTATTTTCAGTCGCGGAGTGCATTTTATGCAATCATGATTTTCTGCAAACGGCTCACTTCACACTGATTGGAAAAATTCAATCTCAGCGCCGCGGTACATGAAATCTCATTTCGGAATCCCCGTGTTCTGAGCTTGGACAGCGCCGTAATCCACAATCTGCTATAAATATAACGGCATAGATAAAAGTTGTTAACACGTTTATCGGGCGGCATTACGAGGTACATGATTGCGTCCACATTGAATAACCCCTTCGGACCCCGGGAGGTATAAAATATTGACTAAAGCCATGTATTCACTAGGGGACAAATTGTCCCTCAACATCACGCGCGGCATGCGGGTGAATGCGCATGCGCTGTAACTGTATACTACTCAACATGACATAAGTGTGGGGAAACGAGATTATTATCCAACTGATCGAGCTCTAATTTAGCTGTAATTGCAAGTCTGTTGTGAGGGCCAACAGCGTTCCGTAATATTGTGTCTTGCTTGGCTACGGAAGGCCCGATTATTTGTAATAAATTTTCAAAATCAGTTGTTGTCACTCGAGTGAAATTGACAAAAGATCCGTCAGACATTCGAAGATCGCATAGAATATCCATCCTTCTTTCTCTTTGCATTAAATAATTTCGCACCCACCACCTTTTTCTCCTCTTACGTTTCGATAAACTCGTTAGAATAAATAGATGCGCATCACTAATCATCATAACCTCATCGGGCGACATTTCCGCGTCAAGTGATATGTGAGTCCCGGTGTGTACACGTCAAATGACCGCGTCATTGTCCCCGAAACATGAGCGTAGATGTTGATGCGACATGCCGCGCGGAATTTTCGCGATTTGTCCCCTAGTGAATACATGGCTTAAGGGTAGTCGGAGTAGATATTTATTCTTCAAAATAAAACTTAAACAGTAAATTTTTTGAAAAAAGTAAGTTTAAAAGAAGTCTTACGTAAAATTCGTAACTATGATAAATAGCTTTCCCGCGAGAACCAATAATTAATGGTCATGCGCCACATTTCATAAAACTTCTATAGTAGAAGCGAGCGACCGCCAAAATTACTTTAAAGTATTTTTTCTGTACTATACTATACTATAGTAGATAATAAGGTTGGAATATTATAACATTTGAATTCGGGGATTTCGGAAAATAACAGGTAATAATCATTAACGTTAAAATATAAGGTATCAGGTTATATTGTTAAATAGTGGCCCGAATAAAATATTTAAAATTGAGAATGACGTAAATCACATGATTTTTTTACAGATCTTCAAAGCGTCTGGTGAAAGAAATAACACATGAAAAGCGTCTAGCAATCATTAATATCAGTGTATAGTAATTTCCGTTAAAAAAATTAAAAAACAAGATTGTTATTTTTCGTTTTACATACACATTATTTTGTATCTGAATCGCTTGTTATCCTCCGAAATCGCTGAACTCAAATGTCATAATATTCAAATTTTCTTACCTAAAAGATTCAGGTTTGATATTAAAACATGAGTCTGGTGGTCCCTGGCTCTTAGTCTATTCCTTGCTATCACTATACTGAAGCATGCGGAACTCCATCCATAGAGTTCTGACGCCTGTAGCACACCTCCGCCGCGAAATCACAGCAGCGAAACCGCACTAGCTTCGCCATGACTTGTCCTTTGTAGGAGAGGCGGAACAGAAGCGAAACTACCTGTTCTAGCGTATAGATTTGACTATAATTCTATCTCTTTTCCGCGTGGTTTCGTCAATCTGCTCCGACGCCAGCTACACCTCAGGCCACCATTTGGTTGCAGTGCCGCGTTGTTTCCGCATGTGTCTGTGGAAGTCGACAAAATTAAAAAGCGAAACTACATTTTTTTATATAATGGATGTCGATTTTACTGAAAAATTAATACAAAGGGTCAGAAATAGACCTATTCTTTATTTATTGAGTCATCGAGACTGTAAAATTAATATGAAAAAATTGCAGGAATGGAGAGAAACTCAACTCTCGCGTTCTGCGCCCAGTTCCGCTACTTGATCGCAGCGGAATTCCTGCAGCGGTTTCGCTACCGGGGTTTCGCAGCGGAGGTGTACTGCGGGCGTTTTAAGCCGATGATAGCGATCGCCCCGTCTGACCTGACTAATGCTTTGTGCCTCGCAGTTATTCATGCCGTGCATTCTATTTTAAACCTTTGGCCAATCAATTATTTTATCTCGGGTTTGTTCGCGCCTCGTCATCGTACAGATACATTTTGATAGCTGTCAGATCAGGCTGAATTAATAGAGTAACTTGAACGCGGACGATGAGTTCAACATACGTAGAGAGTTCGCTACTCTCATTATCATATAATTCAATAACTCTATAGATGTAATCGTTTTTGAATACTGGCTGTGGTATATTGCATTAACATATCTGTTGAGCATTTGGAAGAGATTTGATACCATTTCTTATTGTTACATATTTTAATTTACAGTAATCAAATTGTTAAAGCTCTGTCAAAATAAAATTGAATATAAAAAAAAAATATTTTTCTATTAAAACCGTCTTTAGACACGGTAATTTGTAAAATATGTGAAAAAATATCAATTTAATTAAATTGTAATTTATTCATGGTTTCAAAACTTTGCTTGGATAATTTTAAATCAATTCAGATTTACGTTTTACGTTTTATTTAGATTTACTATTTAAGATTTACGTTTCACACACCTCACAGAACACTAAACCCCATGCTAATTAACGCTTTATCATTTTCAATTCATTAATCAGTTTGCATACAATTTAATTTTTTGCAGTCTTTTCTTCCTTTTGAATTTGTTTGTTTTATATTTTGTTATTTCATTTAACTATTTTCCATTTGGTTTAAATTAGAACATGTTTTCAATGCTGTTTAAATTTCTTTGACGGCTTTGAATTTCTAATATAATTCATTGAAATTCTATTTTTAAAATATTTTCAAGATTTATTATGTCTTAAAAGTAATTATATGCACTACATCTTTGGTTGTACGTCGTCCACAACAGTTTAGTGATAACGGATGTTTCGGTTGTTATTTCCATTTGGACGATTCAATGGGTAGGGGATTATCATTTTTCTCTCCATCCTTTCATGTATTCCACCTCAATAAGCTATCTTTCTAGACTATCTTTCCATCTCAGAAGATGCCCAAATAAAATGAAAATATGTCTCTGCCAAAAGCTTGAGCGTAGATTCCGCAGAAGGGAGGCATTTTTGCTTATTGCTGTCCATGGTATTCGCAAAACAACACTCCAACATCGCATCGTATCATAATCCGCTATTGTTTCCTCGTTTTTAAAATTCAGGGTTCAAAGGGTTTCATTAAAGAGTCCATGCAAGGTTTCATGTACAAAAAGGCGTCAATTGAGAATGTATGCTTTCTCCAGGCTTATTTAATAAGTATGGAGAATATTTTATGAGAAAGAAATATGAAAAATTAAAATAAAATGATTAAATAATTAATTAATGATAATAAACACCTCTGTCCCCCTCCCCTCATCCTCAACTTCACCCTAACACATTTGCTTGGTTTAACTTCTTCAATTTTAGTACATAAGCAATCCTGAGGAAGGGAACATTGTTCTCGAAACATGTAGATTATATAATCTAATAAAGTGGTGAAAACAAAGTGATTTGTGTTTTTATTTTAATAATAATCAACACAAAGTTCAAGCTTTCACACAGAAGAAAAAATATTCTTCGAACAATTAAATATGAAAACTGGGATGGTGAGATTGGCGGAAAAAACCATCCAATATTTTTTTGATTACACAACTGAACGCGATATCGGAAGAAAAAATGATTCAACTTCTTCATGAGATACAAAAAATAGCAAGTATGTGGAACTTCAGATAAATAGAACCAACACCAAAGTCAAGATTCTCGATCGAGCTGGAGCACTATACCATAACAGCGCGCGATTGTGAATGAATTAAAGTCTCTCGGCTCTTGTATGACTGATAGCTGTGGCTGAAAAGCTGAAATAATAATAATAGTATAAGAATAATAGAATAATTTAACGGCAAAGAGTGTCAATGTCAATATAGAACAATTTGAATCTAGAAAAGCAGATCCGATACCATGCTTATTACCCACGTATATGCATCTAGTTATGTCTCTTTTGTTTTATCCATATACCTGCGAAGTGAAAACATGGACAATAAGAGCTAGCGTGAGGAGAACTTGGGCAGTAACACGCACAAACTCTTATGTATTGTTGCGATCAAGGATTTTCGTGCTACGATCTATCAAAAACGCATCCTCCGATTTCAGGCGTATCGCCCGCAGAGAATATGATAACCCAGAGAAGCTACTGGTGACAAGAAAAGTGGAAGACTAATGAGGAAGAGGTTTAACTCGATGGATGACCTGACCATGGACTCTACCGGCTATGTTGTTAACCCTATCGGCTATGGTACGGCTGTTCAAATTGGGAGTTGCAGATAAAAGTAGGGGAAAATTATTAAGGACATTAGATGACAATCTTCATTGATGTAATCACCGCAAAAGAAGAGTCCACGATTCCACATCATAGGGAAAAATGAAATATTCCAGAGACTGCAGAACCATGACTTTAGATGTTTTTAGGTACACCGCGATCCTTGTAAAGGCTGAAATCAGTACTCATTGCCATACCCAAACATCATTTGATTTCTGGTTTGCCGCTACCATCATCTGTAATTATAAAAGATTTTTTTCAATCTTTTTAATTTTATTTTATTTTATTCGGTCATTCAACGGGGAGACATAATTACTTAGTAGGACAAAATACAGAAAAAAAAATGTCTCCCACAATTAAAGATGACACAGATAGACATAATTATAGGCAAGTCAATTTGATATGAATAACAAATCAAACAATTTTACAGTTTCTTTAAGTGATTGTTCCTAATTTAACTTTATCATAAACATAAAAGGGTTCATAGTGTAGGTATTATAATTCACATGGTTAGGGAGGGGGACGAGTTTCTAGTATCTGCCTCACCATATGACGATATTCTTCATATTTAGTATTAAAAATATTAGGTCCTTACATATGAAATTAACGTTTAGTATGGGAGGAACATGAAGCCGATTTTTTTTTATTATAATATATTTATTTAATCAAAGTATGTACCATTGCTATCTATGCACTTTTGCCATCTCATAGGTAGTTCATCAATCCCTTTACTAAAAAAACCATTCGGACGGGAATCAATAAAATCTTTGAAGGCGGTTTGGACTGCCCCATCGGAGTTGAATTTTTTCCTTAGCAAGAAGTTATCCAAATTTCGAAAAAAATGGTAATCTGTTGGGGCAAGGTCCGGAGAGTACGGTGGATGTCTTAGACATTCCAATTGAAGCTCCTCTAATTTGGTAGCCGTCTGTTGTGCAGTGTGTGGTCTAGCGTTATCATGAAGCAGCAGTGGCCTAGAGCGATTAACCAGCCTCGGTTGTTTAGCAGCTAGCTTTTCCATCATGGTTTGCAGTTGCTGACAATAGACATCTGCCGTAATCGTCTGGCCAGATTTAAGAAAGCTGTAGTGAACGACACCAGCACTAGTCCACCAAACGCTCACAAGTAACTTTTTTGGAGTCAATTTTCGCTTGGGGCATGGTTTGGCTGGTTCGGCAGGGTTCAGCCATTGCGATGAGCGCTTCCGATTATCGTACAGGATCCACTTTTCATCACAGGTAATGATTCGATTTAAAATCCCTTCATTATTGTGCCGGTTGAGTAATGCAACGCAGCAGTCAACGCGCGTTTGTTGATTTGCTTCACTCAATTCGTGAGGTACCCACCTTTCAAGCTTTTTCACCTTACCAATTTGCTTCAAGTGGATTAAAACAGTTTTATCACTAACACCGCAGCCTGCAGCTAACTCGGATGTGGTTTGCGATGGATCCGCTTCCACAATAGCCTTCAATTCTTCATTATCAACTTTGGTCTCCGGCCGTCCACGGGGCTTGTTCTGCAGGTCGAAATTTCCAGAACGAAAACGTTGGAACCAAAAACGCACTGTGTTTTCTTTTGCGGCACCGTCGCCATACACATCATTAATCCTTCGAGCTGGTTCTGCAGCACTGGTGCCACGGTGGAACTCGTACTCGTAAATAACGCGATATTTCAAGTTTTTCATTTTGTAAACTGAGTGACGCAAAGAAAAAAACAATTTGAGGAAAAAACAAATGAATTATAATTTTCAAAACACAAATACATGAGTAAATAGCTGTATAAATTTGGATTTGGAATTCCTAACCAAAGAGAAGATATTTGAGATCAAATTTGCCAGTACGGCAAAACGTCAATTTCATATGTAAGGACCTAATATTTTTTCAATCGATTCAGCAACATTTTAGGTTGACATTTTTAAAAATAACATTGTATTATTTGTATAAATCTACTTAATAAATACCTTTCCATCGTCAGGGTGTTATATGACGATCGCGATGTACGGGTGAAACATGTAGGTGTAATTAACCAAAAAATATAACTTTATACAAATAATACAATCAATATATATATATATTTTTATTATTAAAAATATCTATTGAATTCAAAAGGTTATTATAATCTGAGCATATGTGTGGGATGTGAGTGGATTTTCTGTTATTGGTATGATAAGTTGAAAGGAAAAAGAGATACTTCTGTCTGGTAGGTCGGAGTGGGACGTGGAAAGATATTACTCTGTATGAGAGCGTTTTCAAATGTAAGCGACAGTTGTGCCAGATCAAATTAGTGTAGCAGAAAATATTACATAAATATAAGACATTCCCGTCTATTGTGAATATCAATGTAGAGTAACTGGTTAAACTGAAATACTTTCAAAATCATACGTATACGTTTCATCCTCAAAAATTCCATCATATCCCATTTTTCCGCAATCTTTTCCATTGGCTCATAATTTGACAACGCCATAATATCCATGTTTTATCTCTACTTTATAATACAATACTGTACTGGTATATAGATGTTTTACTTTATAAAAGTACAATTACAAAAAAATATAACTAAAAAACGCATATTATTGATCGTAAACAGTTGGTTCTAATGTTTTAATTTTGAAATAGGGCAATAATTGTCATCGTTTTTAGATAGAGTTATTAGTGATGTTTTCCACTTATCTGGGAAAAATTATACCTCACCAAAAACTCTTAGATAACCACTTACAATCATATAGTTAGTGTAATCTAATTAAATAACAATGAGAAAGGTAATATACTATTATCTAATATATCTAAATCTTAATTAATAATACAATATATAGAATAAGCAGTCAAAAGAGACCAAACTCAATTACAAACGTCAATAATTATTATACAATAAATGAGAACCTATTCGGGTTGACTGGGGGAATATGCATACAAGGCGCGACCGCAAAACATTCGCCATCATGCAAAATAAATTAAACAGATCAAATGATTGTATAGGTATTTTCATCAATTCGAGGGAAGTACTCGACAGTGTCTCCAACGAACAACTCGTATCAGAACCAAAAGAAAACGGGATTGACCAAACGGCCCAAACGGGTAAAATCCACTTACCGAACATACCTCAGAGAGTCAGATTTTATTAAATCATTTATTTATTTATATATTAATTAATTAATTTATTTATTTATTGAATTATTCATTTATTTATTTATTTACTTATATATGCTCATTACAGGCTTTTATATAAAAAATATTACGTTAAATTCAAAAAGTATATACATTAAACAATATCATAAATAAGCAGTAAAATATAAAATATATGAACATAAAGTAGGTACATAAAAGAGGTGAAAATATCAGGCATAAGCATTAAAATATGAGTATAAAAATTAAAAATATAAATTTGAAATATATAATACTTTAAAAATATAAAATACAGAGCAGTTATGTGTATAAAAATATATTTATTATACACCAACACATGTATATGTATATTAACAGCAGTTAGTAATGAAATAGTATTGTCTCTTTAAGTATAAACTTTATTTTCACTAGACTGTCATTGAAAACATCAACCGTATAACCAAATTCATTACCAGTCTTTAATATTCTGCTTATTACGGCATTTGACTGGTAATCAAATGAATCTCCAAGTAATCCACCAACAGGTGAATTTAGACTCCCCCAAGGTACGGTCCCCAGAACTCCACCATTTCTCACTCACCTAAACGACACATCTCAACAGAATCAACTATGAACTAGCATTCCACGCAGACGACACTGCACTGATACCAAATTATCCTTCGTGGACAAACCATTGCAGTTTTTTTGTCATTAACTAGATTACGTAAACATTTTCCAGAAATACTTGTGATTCTGTTGCTTTTATGTGCGTGAATGTATTAATTTACAAAAAGACTTAGATGCGTTAGTGGACTGGACTGAGGAGAACAATTTGCATTTTAATATAAAAAGTGTGCATGTCTTACTTATAGCCGTTCAGTAACACCAATAAAGTTTGATGAAAATAAAAAATTTCACGCGTTGCTGAGATCAAGGATCTCGGTATTGTCTTTGATGCCAGACTGACTTTCTCAAGTCACATAAACCAACTAGTTACAACGTGTTATAAGCTTTTAGTTTCGTAACACATAAATCAAAAAGATTTTCGAATAAGAAGTGCATAGAACAAATGTACAATTTCATCATTCGTTCAAAATTGGAATATGGAATGGCAGTGTGGAGCCCACACCAACGGAAATACATCGACATGATTGAGCAGATTCAAAAGAAATTCTTACGCTATTTATACATGCGCAGAACAGGAGAATATCCTATATTCATGAACCATGAAGTACTGCTGAGGGAATGCAACTACCACAGCCTCGAGTCGCGCAGACAGGAGGGCCTAGGGGTTAAAATTTTAAGAAATAAAATTGATGCCCCGTACCTGCTAGAGAATTGTGCCCTGTTTGTACCAAACAATTATTTGCGAAATCGAGGTCACGCGCTATTTCATGTCCCAAAACGCACAACGGATATAATGAATAAGCACACCATAATGCGTAGAACTGAGCGATCATGTCGATGTATTTAATGATAGCATTGAATGCATCAAACAGCGGATCGTCTCCATTTAGGTACTCCAAGATATACTTGCATTGTAAATGGAGCGATCTGTAATGCAAAAAATGTAATATACTTTTGAATTCAAATGCCCACATTTGAAAATGATACTGTTTTAACATAAAAAAGAGATTTGTATGACCGCGACGTAACAGCATCGTTTCACCACTGCGGCCACTCGAGCCTTGGAGCGATTTTGTTTACCATCAAACACAAACGCGGACAAAAAGAACCAATTTATTCATCCCGCAAAAGGTGTACAAGCTATCAAAAGCCGTTTCACGTCCCTTTGTGGGGGATCTCCACCGACGCGGGGCGGTTTTAAATTCGCGTAATAAATCAGAATTAATAATGATTGTTGGATAATGGAAAACACCGTTAATAATTAGACCTTAAGGTCAAACATTAATTATGCATGTAAAGCAATTTGCCCGCTAAGCGCGACCATAAATATAAATTATCCAACAGGACACGTTAGTCGGGCGTCTTAAAACACATTCGGACTTTTGATTAATACTGCCCCATCTGGCCGGTGGCCCTGGCTTGTGTAGTTATTTGTCAGATGTGGCCGTAATGTCGCGGGCGTGCGTGTAATGTATGGAGAAACATATTCATTTGTAAGGTGTCCAATATTGTCTCGAGCAAAACATTTAAATGATTAAATCGTAATTGGTCATTAATATAGTTACAGAGCCCGAGGCTTCTGGCATGTTTCGTATAAACTGCTACAACTTAATTACACACGCAGATAGACAAAATAACATGTTTTTGTCTTCTACTTCAAAATACGTCGGTTTTGGGTTAACGTTGGTTTTGGGTTTTATAGCTCCTGAAATTATGTTCCTTATATTCGGAAGATGGGTAATTTCTTAATATAATGCTTATTTTATGCAATTTTACTAATTATATATAATTATATCACTTTTCTAAGACCCCTAATGAGTTTAAGAATACACGACTAGTTTCGACAACTGCAGATGTTGTCATCAACGGGTGATTATATAAACTAAAGCATAAAAGTAAAATGAATTTATAAGTAATTATTTTTCAGAATTTTCTAACCACATTATTAACACCAATCACTCTTTCCATTCCCATACACTTAAACTATTACACCCTGTTAAATATAAAGGCCAAATGATGAACAATCTCGAAAATTTAGAAATACAGAAAAATTTTAATTCTAATAAAATTCTAATCAATAACATAATATTTCAAAATACTTCTCCGCTCCTTACTTTGTTCCCGCTAACTCAAAATCCACCCCCAGCTAACCCCCTCTCCCTAAACATAACTCGACCTACCTCTATCAGTACCTTAGATAAAATTCATTTTACTCTTGTGCTTTAGTTTATATAATCACCCGTTGATGACAACATCTGTAGTTGTCGAAACTAGTCGTGTATTCCTAAAATCATTAGTGGTCTTACACAATGATTTATTTATATATAATTATAATGTCATTCCACGAAGTTAACGCCAATTCAATAAATAATACACTTTTACTAACATTCTGTTTCATTCTTCGCCTTCGCCACGCCACATCGTTCTTACTCTCCGAACCTTGCGCCGACATATTTCTACCTGTTCAGGTCACTACTAATTGCAATTGCAAATGCATTGAAAGAAAGACGTGAAATTTAATGACTTAATTCAGTAAATTTATTCAAGCAACGAGTTTAATACGTACTTTTTGGCTCCAAATCAGGGTTCTACTGTCGCCAAATAATTTTTAATATATATATTTAAAAAAAAAATCTTTAAGCAGATGATAATAACTATTTACCGCACACATGGCTCACTATATTACAAAATGACACTGTAAAAATTAGCGAAGGACAGATTTAAGACATAAAAATAAAATAAAATAGAAATAAGAAACAAATTATTCAACTAAGACCGGACCAACGGTGTGTAATTCGAAATCTATTTGACAAACTAAAAATGAAATAGCAAAAAATATAAATCAATAATTTTAAAAAAAATATGGTAAAGATAAAGCTACCTATTGATATATTTAATATTTTGTATTGTTGTGTATTTTTATAAAGTATACTAATATTATATATTCTTGCACACAAACTACATAAACTGTTTTACAAGATACAATTAAAAAGTATATATTATATACACATATGTATATCTAATAAAATATAAATTAAAATATATCCGGCTAGGTATATGTATGATAGATTTCTCAGACGCAAGCACCGTAAGATTTTATTAAACTTATTATATTTTCTTCTGTAGAAGAATATCAAAATATTTCATTTTTATAATTTATAATTTATAACTCGATGATATATATTTTCTAAAACATAAAATATGACAAACAAAAATAGAACGAAATAATATCTTGCTTGATAAAATTCACCGAAACGAAAGGTCGTAGAGTTTATTCTCGGGATTTATAGAGCTCAATCAGAGAAAGAAGATGAATTCTATACTTAATTCAAAGCTTGGTCACCTAAGCATTCTGTAGCAGCCTTAATGGCCTACGTAATGAGGTACAAATCACTGTCATATAAATCTAGCCTCCGGTGCTCCGTCCCTCTCAGACATTACATGAATTAAAACGTTTTACTATACTCTGGTCCTTCTCGCACTCCTTGCTAAATCCTAGCTGTTCAGGATTAGACTTGCAGTGCTCGTGATTAAGAATAAAACGCGTTCCATTGTGGAACGTGAATTTGAATTCGAACAACGAGAAACGGGTTTTTTGAAATGGTTAAACTAATTTAACTCTGGGTTGAATGTTGTAATACCATCCATAATTATTTTGTATTGATCAATATTCATAATAGGGGATGATGCACGAATTATTTTAAAAATTTTCACTTTCTGTTCATCACAGAAGACGTTCACCAATTAACTTTTTTACTCTTTTAGCTATATTGGTAGACCTCTTTCCATTTAAGAAAGACAATCGAATTAGTAAGCGTAAACTGTGCCTACGAGGCACATATTTTCGTCGTGTTGGTGTTTACGCTCGTAAACACCAACACAACGAAACAATGTTCGTCATACGCTCGGCTTACGTACAACTAATTCAATTGTCTTTCTTAAGTAGAAAGATCTAGGCACTGGTTTTATATACTAAAGTTACTTTATATATTTTTTAATATAATTGTCTTGTTTGGATATTTGTGAGGTAATTTTATTAAGTTGCTGCATTATAAGTTGAATAAAAGTGTCACGAGTTACATTTTGTATGTTTAAAGTGCCATAAAACTACATGCATAAAAAAAAATATAATATGGTATACTAAAATTATTATGCGGGGTATCAAACTAAAGGCAGCAAATTGGAAACTAATTTTGGATGGGATAGATACACATATAAAATCTAGAATTTAGTACATTCTAAATCAGTAATCCTCAGTGATTGTATTCAAAACATATGTTATCTTAAGATAGCATTTTTAAATTTTTTGGATGTTGATACCTTTGCTTGTATACCCATATATGGTGATCTGATTTGGTGCGTAGTGACTGTTCATATCTACGTGATGTGAACTTATTCATGTGAAAAAAATACTGTTATTCATAAAACAAGAATCCAAAATATTTATAAAATAGCCATGAGAAAATAAAATACGTTTCAAATCAATATTACTATTTTCAAACTATGTTGAAGTTTAACGATTGTGCCATGAATACAATACTAACTTAATGGACTCTTTGGGCTCGAACCCCAGATGATAACTAGACAAATGATTTAACAGGTAGACCATCAGGCTATTAAATTACAGTTTCAAAAGTAATCAAGAAGCATTATAAAATTTTTAAATTTATAACAGTGTGGCCGACATAGAAGGGGATGGTGGTAGAGTATGGACAACATTGGACTTAAGTCTGCCTAATCCTTCTCTTTATTTTCCTTAAATGGCGATATACAAATTCCAAAATCCATCCTATTACCGCAACGCCTTGATAAACGCAACACGCAGTACAGTTCTACCTGCAAAAGATTTGATAAGATGTCAACGCAAAAATGGTCAATCATATTTTTCTCTGTCAACTCGTGACACGCGCATCGCATTTATTAAATTACTGTTTCGCTTTTTTGGAATTATAATCGCACGCAACGCTAAACGCAATTTCGGTCTTCTAGATTTTAACCCGTTTCTATTGCGTGAAAAAATATTCCCGCAAGTGTAGTATTCGACCAAGGACCCGTTGTGAACTGTGAAACAAGATCTGGACCATCGGGCGTTCCTTTCTGATCCTGATATCGAAGGTAAGACTAGCTTCAGTGTGATTTTTTATGCTCTTGTATACGGTTCGTTTTTTTCTCCTGTCTTGGTCACGCTATTTTAATTTAAACCGCCCTAAGAATATAAATTCCGGAGAGCATTTCTCGCGCCTTGCGAATTACGCAACCTTATTGTAATTAGCCGACTATTACAGTTTACTCTACTTTTGGCACAACTGGAAGGTGAATTAATTTCGGCAATGGTTTTATATTTTTACTCCTTTTCTTTTAACTCGCAGCGTCTGCTTGTCTGTCGAAAAAACTTTGGATCGATTTTTAATCATTCTACCGTGAAACAATCGAGCTGAAACTTTGCAGGCAGACTCGTGGCGACGATGAAAATGATCAAACATATTTTCGTAAAATTATTTAAATAATATTTATATATATATTTTTGGATTTTTTGAAATATTAATGGGTTTTTCAAATTGGTAACCATACAGATATTCTAGGAAATGAATAGAATATTTAAAATTTTAATTACTCCGTCGGTTTTATAGGTATTTCACTACGAATTTCGAAAATTTATGACAATTAGTTCACAGATGACAGCACCCTTCGGTTTTTGGGAAGAAATCGAATTATAATTTATTTCTATCAGATTTCTGCAGTTTTGAAGAATTCTACATAACTCAAATCTGATTCTGACTATTTTAAATCATTTGACGCTGAAAATTCATAAGGTACGATATTGCTGATAATTGAATCTATCAAAATCTTGATTAAATTGAGTGACAAATGTTTTTAGAATTTAATCTTCAAAGCATGAAGTATCTTATCAAAGCTCAAAATATCTGGTATTTTAGAAATATATTAAATTCCTGAATGTTTAGTGTTATGTTATACGTTTTAATTCATCTTTAATCATTGCTATATTTTACAAAAAAAGGAGTATAATAAAAACTTGTTTTTTATGGGTTATTTTTTTATGTGTAACCTGGTCTAATTACGTCTAGTCTATCCACACATACGAAGAAACCACCCAGATAGGCCAATTTTTATTTATATTACATGATATTTCATAATAAGTACTCCAATTTCATGGGTGACGTACACCACCCACATCTCGCTTTGACAAACGATCCCGGCATTCTATCCCGGCTGTAGTCTGGGGAGTCTTGTTCCCTGTGGGGCGGTGGCGTTAAGGGAGGCTTAAGTGGCATTTCGTATTGAAGATATTAGGTAACGTGTTCTATTGTTTGGTATACTAATTCGGTATTATTGACATGAATGTCTATAGTGATGTGTAAAATATCTTATAAATCGTAACCCTAATTTAAGACTGCGACAAGTCAAGTAATTTCATTTTTGAGTTAATAATAAAAAAAAAATGACGTTTAAAAATATCGACTACCTTACTTACTTACCATCACGCCGTTTCCCCGTGGGGGTAGGTAGAGAGGATAGAGCGCCACACTCTTCTGTCCTGACATACAACTCTCGCCTCATACACATTCATACATATTCGCATGTAAGCTCGCCGGTTGTTGAGGCTTCTAACGGGACCATCTTCCAGTATCTGGTTGATCTGGTCATGCCACGTCTTCCGCGGTCGCCCTCTCTTTCTGGCGCCATTAACACTTGCATTATATATCATTCTTACCATTCTTTCCTCGTTCATTCGCTCAATATGCCCAAACCATCTGAGCGACCCATTTGATATTCTTTTAATTATGCTAAGATCAGCTTTACATTCATTCCTAATACCTGCATTCTTTACTCTATCATAAATTGATTTGGCACACATGCGTTTGAGGGATCTCATCTCATCTACCTGGTCAAGAAATATCATAGTATTGTGGTTTAATTGTTTTAAAAATTAAATTCTCTACTTGCAGTGATTGTTGTATATGAGTATGCGTGTGTGAGTAATCTCTATGTATGCGTGCGTATGTGAATTTGAATGGGCATCTTCTTTGATAAGTGGTTTGCAATAACATCCTTTTACTGAATGACACGCCAGTAAATTATTTTTAAAAATAGGCAAAATTACTCTTGATCTTTCATAATTCATTATATTATGGAATATTTCGAGACAATAGTATTTTAAGTTTATTTAGTCTCAAATTTTAATGAATATTTAGTCCTAATAAATTAATATAATATACAAATATTAGCGACAATAGACAAAGTCTCTCATACAAAAATATATCGATGGTTACACCGAATACGAATTTAAAAGTCGTTAATAATTAATCCCACCCGAAGAAAAAATCCTATAGATTTCTCTTATTTCGGAAAAAAATTAAAACATTTGAAAAAATAATATTTTGTTTAACATTTTCAATGGTATCTTAAAAAATTCAATCTAGTTAAGTTTATGTAGGTATGTATAACGATACTGAACATGAGTTTTTTCAAAATTGCTTAATGAAAATATTATACTTATTATTTATACATGCTTGGGTTAGCACAGTTATTGGTTATCAGTTATTGTTTAATTGAGTTAGTGCCGACTCGAAAAATAGAAGAATATTGATTTAACTTGTCTTCCGTGCAAAGCGTCCATGATTGTTTTATTTTACCGTTATCATATTACAATCAATATAATACGAAAAACTTATGAAAATATGTTTCCAAATTTATTTCAAATATCTATTTGGTAATTTAAACGAATTGAGTGTGCTAATAAATGATAATTTATAATAAAAGCTAATAATTTGTGTACTTTGTGATTTCTCTTTGGCAGAGACACCGATTAAAATAACAAAATTAATTGTTTTCGTCAACAAAATTAATAGAGGTTTCTGGTAAACATGCGGTCTTCAAAGTAACCCCCAGTGCTCAGTGTTGACAAGTAATTAATCAAGGGTCAAAAGTGGTTTACGTATGAATAGGCGCTCCACTTAACCGCATTTTACGACTTTGTTTGCGAACATCAAAGAATCAAATGAAGAAGAAAACCACGATCAAACACAGCACTTGCTAATAATATAAGTGACTTTGATTCAACCATTTCACAAATTATGAATTTGACGAATAAATTACCTTGTTTTGAAACATAAAGTAAATTAATCACGTTTAACAAGCACAAATTAATTCAAATACATATGTTAATATCGTTGAATGATTTAGCAGTTACTTCGTGGTGCAAAATTTTAATTGAAGTATGATTTTTTCAAAACTTTCTATTACACATAAAATAGAGTTTTTATAGTACTATTTTTTCAATTACTATAGAGGAGCAGTCCCTCTTGATACTATAGTAGTAATTAATAACGCATTGTGTGTAGTGCAATGCTTATATAAATTTTTTATTTTAATTAAAATGAATTCCAACAACAAATTAAATTCAAACTATTTTCACCATGCTCATTAACTCTGAAATAAGATTACCTTATTATTAAAAATAAGTTGTTTTCATCTCTTTAATAGACAAATATCTTTTTTTTTCAATTGATTCAGCAACATTGTAGATTGACATTTAAAAAAATATTGATTATATTATTTGTATAAATCTACTTATATAATTTGATAAATTACACCTACATGTTTCGGAAATACTTTACCATCGTCAGGGTGTTATATATATATGTCAAAATATCAAAATGAATAATGTCTTTTGTTTTTTGTTTTTCTAAATTATTTGAAAATTTATTTTTAAATATTATTGTTGAAGTTTTTGATTATTCGCAATTATTGGAAAAAATTTTAGAATTAGGCTGGTAGTGAAATTTCATTGATTATTAATAATATTTTGTTTACTATTACATGCTTTACTAATTTCTAATGATTCTAAATTATTCTATTTCAGACCAAAATTATTTATGTGTAAAATAGAAAGTCCTAAATTTTTATCATAACCGTGATCATTTTCTAATAAATGATTTGAAAATTCAGAAAAACAACATATAACCATATATTACACCCTGACGATGGAAAGGTATTTCCGAAACATATAAGTGTAATTTATCAAATAATATAAGTAGATTTATACCAATAATATGATCAATATTTTTTAGATAAATATCAAATGGTTTCGTGAATGATTTTGATATTTATCTATTAAATGAAATTAAAAACAATTATTTTTTAAAAATGTCCTTAGGTTTTCACGGCCGTTCAGAATCTTCTGTGTATAGTTTTCTGGGATATTCTGCCGAATATCCCAGAAAACTATACACAGAAAATTATTTTTTAAGTTCTACCTTTTTAATTTATGAGACACTTTTCGTCGTATGAAGGCATTATCAATCTAAATATTTTACAATTGTTATAAATTAACTTTGTTTAAACCACTTATTTATTGAAAAAAAATCGACACGTTTCGAAGCCTATGGCTTCTTCGTCAGGAAAACAAAAATAATATTTTAAAATCGAAGTACAGATCAAAATATTAAAAAGTTATGTATGGAAAATGATAATATAAAGCACCTAATTAACATGAAAATAAATTTAAAAGATAACTATTTGCAAAAAGGATCTGATTATTTATTAGGTCCTTACATATGAAATTGGCGTTTTGCCGTACTGGCAAATTTGATCTCAAATATCTTCTCTTTGGTTAGGAATTCCAAATCCAAATTTATACAGCTGTTTACTCATGTATTTGTGTTTTGAAAATTATAATTCATTTGTTTTTTCCTCAATTGTTTTTTTCTTTGCGTCACTCAGTTTACAAAATGAAAAACTTGAAATATCGCGTTATTTACGAGTACGAGTTCCACCGTGGCACCAGTGCTGCAGAAACGGCTCGAAGGATTAATGATGTGTATGGCGACGGTGCCGCAAAAGAAAACACAGCGCGTTTTTGGTTCCAACGTTTTCATTCTGGAAATTTCGACCTGCAGAACAAGCCCCGTGGACGGCCGGAGACCAAAGTTGATAATTTATTTATTTATTTATTTGTTTACGCCCATTAGGCTTTTACATAAAGAGTATAAAATAAGTTTCAAAAAGCACATACATTAAAAGTTTCAGGAATAGCACCAAATCATGAGTATAAAAATTAAAAATGTAGAGTAGGTAACGAGCAGCAATGCGTATAGGCTTTTACATAAAAAAATATATCATAAAATTAAAAAGAACATACATTAAACAATATAAATTACAAGTAGCAAATTATTAAAAGTACCAGGAATAGCACCAAAACATGAGTACAAAAATTTAAAATATAAAGTACAAAGCGGCAATGTGTACGAAAAATATATATTACCCACCATTACATAATAACAGCTGAAGTCAGTAACGAAGCAGTATTGCCTCTTTAAGTGTGAACTTTACTTTCTCCAGACTGTCGACGAAAATGTCAATCATGCAACCATATTCATTACAAGTTTCCCAATATTCTGTGTATCACAGAATTTGATTGATAGTTAGTATTGCAATTGTTGCGATGGAATGTAACAATTTGTCGAGTTCTATGTGTGGAAGGGATATTATAATCGATGCATGCTACAAGGTCAGGGCTGTCCATCCATAATGAAGAATTGAAGGCTATTGTGGAAGCGGATCCATCGCAAACACATCCGAGTTAGCTGCAGGCTGCGGTGTTAGAGATAAAACTGTTTTAATCCACTTCAAGCAAATTGGTAAGGTGAAAAAGCTTAAAAGGTGGGTACCTCACGAATTGAGTGAAGCAAATCAACAAACGCGCGTTGACTGCTGCGTTGCATTACTCAACCGGCACAATAATGAAGGGATTTTAAATCGAATCATTACCTGTGATGAAAAGTGGATCCTGTACGATAATCGGAAGCGCTCATCGCAATGGCTGAACCCTGCCGAACCAGCCAAACCATGCCCCAAGCGAAAATTGACTCCAAAAAAGTTACTTGTGAGCGTTTGGTGGACTAGTGCTGGTGTCGTTCACTACAGCTTTCTTAAATCTGGCCAGACGATTATGGCAGATGTCTATTGTCAGCAACTGCAAACCATGATGGAAAAGCTAGCTGCTAAACAACCGAGGCTGGTTAATCGCTCTAGGCCACTGCTGCTTCATGATAACGCTAGACCACACACTGCACAACAGACGGCTACCAAATTAGAGGAGCTTCAATTGGAATGTCTAAGACATCCACCGTATTCTCCGGACCTTGCCCCAACAGATTACCATTTTTTTCGAAATTTGGATAACTTCTTGCAAAGGAAAAAATTCAACTCCGATGGGGCAGTCCAAACCGCCTTCAAAGATTTTATTGATTCCCGCCCGAACGGTTTTTTTAGTAAAGGGATCGATGAACTACCTATGAGATGGCAAAAGTGCATAGATAGCAATGGTACATACTTTGATTAAATAAATATATTATAATAAAAAAAATCGGCTTTATGTTTCTCCCATACTAAACGCCAATTTCATATGTAAGGACCTAATATAATATTCAATTTACTATTTACACTCTTTCTTATTTCCAAAAAAATTTAAATATTTTACATTCAACAATTTGTATTTATATTAAAAATATGTCATAGTATATTTAAAAAATGCATAAATTTGGATTTTCTATCGCAATAATTTTG
The DNA here is from genome assembly GCA_016648135.1 of Agrypnia vestita. Lineage (NCBI taxonomy): Eukaryota > Metazoa > Arthropoda > Insecta > Trichoptera > Phryganeidae > Agrypnia > Agrypnia vestita. The sequence continues at coordinate 144,205 of JADDOH010005164.1, forward strand.
TCTCCAAGTGGTCTGCGTGCTAAAAAGCAAAACATTTTCAACTGCCATAATTATTTTCAATTTGCGACGTAAGTAGACCTGGAAAATTACAACCGTTCTGAATAAAACCCCAACTAAAAACCGTTCAAACTAGTCCGTGTGTATGTTGTACGACACTTGAACCAAAGTGACATCAATTCATTGCGGCCACAAACTAGATAAACAGTCTCTCTCTACAAGGTAAGTGGTATTAGTATGATCGATAATCCTGAAATTATGCGGAACATTGGCTTGTATGTTCCCGATAATTACCTAAGACAGCGTCAGCATAGATTGTTTCACATTCCAATATGTATATGTAGGACCAACCTGCCAATGTTTATGCCTATTGGAAGAGCTACTGCTATGCTGAACAATATTACTCTGGATATTGATCTGTTCCATGTCTTTGAGAGGGTATTCCGAAGCAGGATTCTCCTACACTTTTGATGTGAATGATTTTATTTATGTTTAATATTTGCTTTTGTTTAAATATTAGGTCCTTACATATGAAATTGGCGTTTTGCCGTACTGGCAAATTTGATCTCAAATATCTTCTCTTTGGTTAGGAATTCCAAATCCAAATTTATACAGCTGTTTACTCATGTATTTGTGTTTTGAAAATTATAATTCATTTGTTTTTTCCTCAATTGTTTTTTTCTTTGCGTCACTCAGTTTACAAAATGAAAAACTTGAAATATCGCGTTATTTACGAGTACGAGTTCCACCGTGGCACCAGTGCTGCAGAAACGGCTCGAAGGATTAATGATGTGTATGGCGACGGTGCCGCAAAAGAAAACACAGCGCGTTTTTGGTTCCAACGTTTTCATTCTGGAAATTTCGACCTGCAGAACAAGCCCCGTGGACGGCCGGAGACCAAAGTTAATAATGAAGAATTGAAGGCTATTGTGGAAGCGGATCCATCGCAAACCACATCCGAGTTAGCTGCAGGCTGCGGTGTTAGTGATAAAACTGTTTTAATCCACTTGAAGCAAATTGGTAAGGTGAAAAAGCTTGAAAGGTGGGTACCTCACGAATTGAGTGAAGCAAATCAACAAACGCGCGTTGACTGCTGCGTTGCATTACTCAACCGGCACAATAATGAAGGGATTTTAAATCGAATCATTACCTGTGATGAAAAGTGGATCCTGTACGATAATCGGAAGCGCTCATCGCAATGGCTGAACGCTGCCGAACCAGCCAAACCATGCCCCAAGCGAAAATTGACTCCAAAAAAGTTACTTGTGAGCGTTTGATGGACTAGTGCTGGTGTCGTTCATTACAGCTTTCTTAAATCTGGCCAGACGATTACGGCAGATGTCTTTTGTCAGCAACTGCAAACCGTGATGGAAAAGCTAGCTGCTAAACAACCGAGGCTGGTTAATCGCTCTAAGCCACTGCTGCTTCATGATAACGCTAGACCACACACTGCACAACAGACGGCTACCAAATTAGAGGAGCTTCAATTGGAATGTCTAAGACATCCACCGTACTCTGCGGACCTTGCCCCAACAGATTACCATTTTTTCAAAATTTGGATAACTTCTTGCAAAGGAAAAAATTCAACTCCGATGGTGCAGTCCAAACCGCCTTCAAAGTTTTTCTTGATTCCCGTCCGAATGGTTTTTTTAGTAAAGGGATCGATGAACTACCTATGAGATGGCAAAAGTGCAAAGATAGCAATGGTACATACTTTGATTAAATAAATATATTATAATAAAAAAAAATCGGCTTTATGTTCCTCCCATACTAAACGCTAATTTCATATGTAAGGACCTAATATGTTTATATATATATCTTACTTATTTATAACATTTACGAATTAAATTTGTGTTTGTAATGTAAATTTTATATCAAAAATAAATAAATTGAATTGAATTGAATTGAAATTGAATTGAATTAGCATTATTGTAGTTCTATATCACTATCATTTTCATACCTGTATCGCCGTCTCATATATGTGTCCGTGTTGTTGTGCGACAGGATTCTTAAAATTTTTCATGTATTTAAATGTCAAACGTCATTCTATTTATTTTATTTATATATTCTTATATGATCATAGTACATTTATTAAGTATAAGGGGACAGAAAATAAAGTAAAATAAGTGGGTACACATATTAAATATTAGCACGTTGATTTGTTAAACAGTTATCTCCTCCCCAACAAAAGTTTCTTCAGCTGTTTATTGAATAGTTATACAGTATTTAATTCCTTATGCAATCCTACGATAGTATAATACAGTAGTACGATGAACATTGACATGCATGTGATAAAAAGTAATAGTAAAGTTAGGCTGTATATCTGCGTTGAAAAAACAATTTGAATCTTAAAAAAACAAGGCTAGAAAAAATGTATGGCTATGGCGTCCTAGATTTCAATCCTGCATACATCCTCTTTTGTCGAGAAACACTAAATGCAAAACTGAATGATCGATCACAGGCAACAGGACAAAACAATTCGTAGATATTAAAGCTCCACTCGCATAATTATTATGATTCTTCCGAATTATTAGCATTTCACTAGAATACGCCTGAAATATCATTTCAATTTTTTAAACTCTTTTTTTAGACCAGTTTTTTACATTCAGAATATTTTGAGCTTGTCCAAATTTTGTGTACTGAAAAACTTAAATATACGCAACTTCCAAAAATTTGATAGATGTGGTATTCTATCATGGGTGGAAATGGTGAAGGTTACATTGTGTAAAGTGATCACTTAAGCCAGTCGTTCGATAGGTCGCACGCCCTATAAACACCCAAAGACTTCCATATCTTCTTTCCCATAAAAAACATAATTTCGTCTCAATGAGACAACTATAATATACTTTGATTAGTGATGTCCCTGGGACAAAATACAGTACTGTGATCTGAAAAATTTGGAAAAACTCAAAATATTCTGAAGAAAATTTCTATTTAAAATTGAGGTTTTTTTTTTAGAATTTTTTCAACATTTCCTTTTATCAATTAAAACCTAAATTTTATAAATATATATTTTTCGGATAATTAATCTTCACCCTCATCTAAATACTCTTGAATTCTTCAAGACGATGATTTGTTATATAAAAGTGAGGCGCTTTTTCTGTATAAGATTATATATTTATAAGTTTACATGAAAATGACGGACTATTAAACCGTACCGAATACGATTTGTTCTCAAAAACTTTTTATATGTCATAAAATTGTTTTCCTACTTTTGTTTGAAAACTTCAATTCTGTCTTTTATTTATCGTAAAATTTTAGTGGAAATGTTATCAAAGTAAGAGTCATTGAGTCTAACTAACATGGCGCGGAATTAATACACATTTTGTGAGTAAGCTAAACAATAAAATTTTTGATAAGTCTAACATATTAACATTGAGTTTTTTATTTATGCCGACTAAATTAAACGACAAACCAATTATTTCGTTGGTTTTTCGTTTATTATAGTTGGCAACGTTCAAATATTTCTACAAAATAAATTAATAAATTTTTATATTATATGAATAATTATTTTAATTTAGATACGTATAAAGTTTATTGTGAAACACTTCAATACGGAGATTGTGAATTGAGTACTGATAAAGATAGTCGTTATGTTTTTACTCCCTTTCTATTAACTCGTAGCGTCTGTTTGCTTGATTGACAAAAAACTTTGGATCGATTTTTAACCCTTTTCCCTTGATCTAATCGAGCTGAAAATTTGCAAGCAGACTCGTGGCGACGATAAAAATGACTTATCAAATTTTCATTAAAAAATTAATAATTATAGTATAATTTTGGGTTTTTAGAAATTTTAATATTTTTTTAAAATTAGGAACCATACAAATATTTGATTACTACCAACAGTGGCCTGACGACGTCATGTAATATTTAAAATTTGAATTCCTCCACCGGTATAATAGGTAAATTACTAAGAATTCGAATAATAATTTATTTCTTTTAGATTTCTGCTTAGTTTTGAAGAATTCTACACTACTCAAATCTGATTCTGACTATTTTAAATCATTTTGACACTAGAAATTCATAAGGTACGATATTGCTGATAATTGAATCTATCAAAATCATCATTAAATTGACTGACAAATATTTTTATAATTTAATCTTCAAAGGATGAAGTGTCTTATAAAAGCTCAAAACAACTGACATTTTAGAAATATATTAAATTGCTGTAAGATTAGTGTTATTTTATATGTTTTAATTCGTCTTTAGTTGTTGTTATATTTTACAAAGAAAGGGAGTAATAAAACCTAGATTTTTAAGGGTTAGTTTTTTATATATTGATGTAACTAAATGCTCTGTTGTGCGCTTTACCAGAAATAAAAAAATCATCTATAAATATTCAATTAATTATCTACCGCTATCAACCAAAATTGAAAGCAAGAACCTTCAGGCTATACTTGATAGTAAATTGAATTTCAACAAAAATATCGACCACGTGGTCACTATATTTGTTTTCGTCATCCGCGTATATATATATATATATATATATTTATTTATTTATTTTATTGTTTATTTACATTTGTTAATACAAGTTACTAATAACTGCCACACTAGGTATTAACCGGTTCTGTGACAGTTATTCTCATATAATATTTATGTAATATCAACAAATGACAATTAAAGAAAGTATAAACGTAAGAATGAAAGTAGATCAATAATTATAAAGTAAATCATAAGAATACCTAAATTTAAAAGAAAAAAGAAAAAAAAATATTTATATATATATAGAACGGATTCTGTAATGTTATTGAAAATCGCACACAAACTAGTTAATACTCCTAATCTTCTTCAACGCCTATCATTTCATAACCCAAATCGCAACAGCAGACAGTCACCTAATTTTCATCTTTCTCTTTGCAAGATCTACTGTAATGAAAATTCCTTCATGTACTGATTCACAAATTAGTTAAGCTTAAATTACAACCACATTGGTATTTTAACTCGACTATTCGGGACATAAAACGCAAATTAATTTCACAACCGCACCCAAACTAGTTCAGTCAATTTATGTTCCCATCTACTCCCATTCTTCGTTTCTTTAACCTAATTCTAAATCCCCTCCATCCTCCCCACACCTCTTTAACATATTTTGTAACTAAAAATTACTTAAAATTCGTCGTTCTTTGCATCACACGTAATTATAAATCGTCACTCTTTGCATATCATTAACAATCATAAGTGTAAAATAGTTCATATTTGGCATGGTTTACTATTTTTATTATCATATGACAATAAATAATAAATATTATTTTTTATTTTTTGGCTTCGGCATGGCATGGTATGGACTTTGCTGTTACAATGTAGATGTTACAACAGTGAGCTCTATACTCTGTTTAAGGAACCAAACGTCACAAAATTTATAAATCTGGGAAGACTTCGGTGGCTGGGACATGTGGAGAGAATGCCCGAGCATCAAGCACAAAATCAAAGTCTCTGCTGAACTCAAGGCCAATAGGGCGAAGGAGCTTAGGAAGGACAAAATTAAGATGGAGTGACAACGTTTTCAAAGACATCTCTGCCTTGTAGCTTCGAGACTGAAGAGAGCTGGCACTAAACCGAGATGAGTGGAGGAAGATTATTGAGGAGGCCAAGACCAAAGGTTGTAGTGCCAAGTGTAATAATGATAATTATGTATTTATTTATTTTTATGTTATTTACGCTTCAACAGACCAATAGGCCCAATTACAAAAGCGAAACTCATCACAAAATAACCAGGCTTCAGTAAATCACATAGATTAATTGTGATCTCACCGGGAATCGAATCTTCAGTGTGAGAAGCCAGCGTCATACCCATTGGGCTACGAGGGCCGTCTTATGTATGTTTAGTTAACGATTTTCTGTCAATTTTCCAAAAGATATGTAAATAAATTATAAAATTATATATAATAAAATTAAATTAAAAAATAAAAATAGATTAAATAACAAGTGTGCATGTTTTTAGTACAGATTCCCTTTTTTTTTTGAAAGACAAATCTTTTACAATTGCAAAAATTATATTAAGCGAGATAAAATAGTTGAAGAGGGTTTCAGAAAAAAACATGTCAAATAAAAAATGCAAGCAAAAATAAAAACACGATTGTTTTAAAAGGATTTTAATCCTAAAATTCTGTTTTATTAAAATGGAACCAGGAATTTTATTCCCATTGGGACGAGTGTTTTGAAAAACCACCTTTTGTACTGTGTATCCTGGAATATTTAAGGAATTTCCCACTTTCCTCTTTCGTTCGTGGATTGTAGTTCGTAAATTATTAATTTGGCGGCCCGGTAAAATGGCAATGCTTAAATGAAATCCTCTAGGAAACGACTTTGGTGGAACTAAAATAAATAATCTTTATGAAAATAATTATACTGCATACGGAGGAATTCACCTCATTATTTTTTAATTGCTTAAAGTGTATTTAAAACGTTTCTCAACACATTGGTTTTAGATTAGTTTTTAATGGTTTCAATCAATAAAATTTATAACATGTTCTTATTAAAAACTTTGGTGCTATTATAATCACAACAAATTATTTAAATTGCACAATTTGATCTCACTTGTATGCGTCATAAATGTACTGAATGCGGGCGATTCCCACTCATATTGCGATCATTATAAATGTATATATATACATATTTATTTTATACACGTTTATTTAATCAAAAATACAATTTTCTAGAAATATATTTTTAAAGAAATTTTTTTTCTTTCTCTAAGTTTTATAATATTTCTTCGGCATTATGTGAATCATGTTATTGGTACATGATTTTGTTACTTATTTTATAATCTTAAAAGTTTTCATGCTTGTACTGTATTGCATCAATAGATATAAAATAAATAAATTAATTCAAATAAACTTTAATGATGCTTTCAACGTAAAATCAGTTTAAAAAAATATAGCTTCAAACGAATTCTTGTCGTAAGAGCATAAATTTCCATTCGTTTAAATATTTTGTCATATAAATGCCGGAGTGTAAATTTCCGTCTTACAAATGCTGGGATAGAAAATTCCTGGAATCAAACACGTAGTGGCGTGGTACTGTTCAGCGTCGATATATTTTATTCTGTTTATTTGAAAATATTATTATGTTATGTTTGGTATACCGCCGCGCCGGTGGGTTACCTAAGGCATGTGGGGAAACAAGGAAGCTTCAAATGTATTTCCCTTGATAATGACGATAAATAAAATAAAATCTATATCTCATCTCATTATTAATTAATTAAATGCAGGTTTTGCCGTCGAAACTGCAGTCATCAACTACGTCTTTCATTCCCCACTGCAAAGGCTTCCTAGACTAGCATACAGATACGAGCAACTTGACGTCTTTACCAGCAACCTCATAATATTCAAATATACACAGCGAATAAACACAGTTAAATTCTGAGATAAACGAATAAAACTGTTTTAAAAAATAATTGCACAGACAAGATTTATAAAAAACATTTTAAGTAATTACTAGGCAGAGTTTCCAGATGCACGGCAATGTTTTTTTAATATATCTCCATTATTTATATGAAAAATTGACACATTAATTCGTTCGTCTCAGAATTTACTAAATGGCACATTGGATTTATTATATATACCTACATATACAGCGACGATTTGTCGAATTGGGCTTAAATAATTGATTTTTATTTGTTTTAATTGTTGGTTGAGTAAGGTGATATGTAACATTTTTATTATATTATGACTTTCTAAGCTTGTGCTATTCCTTGTCACTATATATTATTATCTTTTATTTTTTTATTTTATGAAATTTTGTTATGTTTTCCTTATGCTTCTGCTTTATTTTACACCTACTTGATTTTTTTTTACTCTACATTATATTTAACTTTATATATTTGTATTTATATTTTAAGTATTTGATTTCCACTTTATGTCATTATTATTTATATATGTTATAATTTTTTTCTTTCAATTATTCATTACATAAACATTCATTCATTCATTACACACTTTACCTGTTTGTTTGTAAAAGTCCTGTAGGACATTAGTAAATAAATAAAAAAAAAAAAACTTTGTATTGACCACTTGGAGTAACTCTACGTCTACAGGTTTTGATACCACTGTATCTTCGTCAGAACGGACGCATACTAACTATCCATTACTTATTGTAGTAAAAAAAACAATTTTTGGGAGCGTGGTTACACATAACTGTAGCCGTTCGAAAATTAAAGAAGATACAATGGTATCTAAACCGGTAAACGTAGAGTTAATCCAAGTGGTCAATACAAAGTTATTGATACAATGTAGTCAATACAAAGCTATAATTAACTAGCTGTGCCCGCGCAGCTTCGCACGCGTAGATTTTTAGAACACTGTTCGGATCATCATAGAACTTTCGCGAACCTTCTAGATCATTCTCCTTCCAGAACTTTCAAGAAATTCGAATGTACAGGAGCCTTCTAGACACACCGACACACTCCGCCACTCAGTTTAGAACCTTATAGAACTTTCGGGAATTTTCTAGAACCTTCTCCTTCCAGAACTTTCCAGAGCAGGTTTTTCCGGAACCTTCTAGACTCACCGACATAGTCGGCGCGCCTATTTTGAAACAATCTGAAGCATTTTCGACCTTCACATAACAAAACAATGTGCTAGAAAGCACATTTCGTCACCCACTCCCACCCACACGCAGCCACCCCCACCAAACTCGTATATTTTCGATGTGACACCAAGGGCTATCCAACATAATAACCACCGGTGGGTGGTTGTGGCTGGTTGTGGAGAAAACTTGGCGGGTAGGGAAACATGTTTTTTTTTAATATACATTCTTCTGTTCAGAATCTTCTGTGTATAGTTTTCTGCGGTATTCTGCCATGTATATGTGACCTCTCTGGCCGACGTTTCGGATCCTATTACAGGGTCCATCATCAGGGCTGATGTGATGGGTGTATGTTGAAGTGTCCGACATCCGGTCGTAGATAAAACAATGACATAACGCTACATAAATTCTTGACAACACCTGTCTCCGACACGGAAGCACAACGCATTACATCAAGACACACACACCCTGCTTCCGACACGGTACTGCCATCCAGTAGTTAACCTAACACAAACTTGGAAACACTCTGACTTCGGTACGGTTTTGCAAGGCAATACTTAACCTACACATCAACACACATCCATCACATCAGCCCTGATGATGGATCCTGCAATGGGATCCGAAACGTCAGCCAGAGAGGTCAGATATACACGGTAGAATATCACAGAAAAATATACACAGAAGCTTTTAAAAAGTCTTTGAACTGACTCTAGGACCCCGACGGAGTAACTTTCGTAGTAGTATGTATTGTAATGCGGAAGCCAGGGCAAGAATAATACTGACACATTTATCGTTAATAGTGAATCTTACCAGGGCATTCGTAGAGGCCACCCGAAAATAAGCTACGTAGGCCAGGTTATCGGAGATGTGCGCTGTAGTACCAAGAGATGAAGAGGCCGTCAGTTGACAGAGAGGAGTGGAGAAATCGAGTGCTTGTTGCAGACCAATCCTAGGATTGCGACCCTAAAGAAAAAAAGTTAATCAATGTTGTATCTTACAATATAAAACTTATTTATTTATTTTTCAAAGAAAAAGCGTATTTCTTTTTCAAAAAATTCATTGCATTTCTAGTGGAATTCAACACAAACATACATTTTGTTGTTTTCATCTAAGCTATATAAAAATATGAAACTAACTTATTGAATACATACTATGAAATTTTAGAATAATTGTAGGTAGTTTGAAAAATATCATGTGGCATTACATATTATTCTTAAGAATATATAATTGTTTAGTTAAAATAAATAAACCTAGGTATACATATACTTAATTTTTTTTAAAAAAAAGAAAAAATATGTGTCTCATCAATAGCCTAAAATAGGACTAACTTGCTGATCTGGAGTGAGGTTCCAACCGGCAACTTTTGGATCACGAGGCGAGAGTCCTAACCACAAGTCCAACAAGCTACTCTATTCTAATTTATAATATAATATAAATGTATTCTTTAAATATTTCAAACTGTATACTTTATACTCCTTATCGTCATTGACTCATAGGATGTCCCTTTGGACCCAATCTTTTAAATTGACTTAATCAAAAAATTAATCGATTTCCAACCGATAAGCCTTTAAAAGAATCTAAATCCTTTCTAGTCCGGGAAATTGGATAGTAGCTCGGCGGACAATTAACCGTGAATAATGGACGAGAGTTTCATCTGCGAGTTTTCAGTAATTACATTTTTATCTTCCCCACTAATGGGACGCTGGGCCAATAAGACATTTATAAATCATTACAAATATAGAGTTCATATACAGTATTTGGTGAATGTACATATCGTAACTCACAAATCGACGATTTTGACTTTATTGTGTATTTCACATTATGTATTTAATTATATTTTTAATTCCAAGAAAGAAAAAAAAAAATAAAAAAACTTTATTTACTGCAAAATATTTTTTTTCTTTCTTGGAATTAAAGATATAATTAAATACATATGAAATACACAAAAAACTTAAAACCATCGATTTGTGAGTTACGATATTTTACGTAGGAGCCGTCGATATGTATTTATATAGATTTATTTGTCTCTTGAATATTTAGTTTTAGCGAAATGGCCAAAGATGGATATATTTAAATATATAATTTGATTATTACATTAGTGAAATGTCGACGGCATTCTGTATTATAATTATTTCATTTATTGACTCATTTCATACTTTTGGAATTTTTATTTTTAAATATCAATTAAGGTGTTTTTATTAAAAAAACTAACTTTTATTATGGTGAGCAAAGCCTCCAAATACGGGAATAGAATATCCTGTTTGAAATCATCACTTTAAAAAAGTGTAAAAATTTATTGCAAATTTAAAACATTATAACTTCATTAATACTGAATATTTCTTGATTTACTAAGCATAAATTCTAGAAAATGAAGTATACTTTATACGTATAAAAAACATATTATGCGTAAATATAAATATTCTAGGACTAGGATACTCAAAAAGATTTTTTGGCCGTGGCCTGTCGATTACTGCTTATATTAAGTTATCGTCCTAAAAAAATCAGTTTAGAGTATACATTCTGATATAAATGAATAATAAAAACCCACATTTTCGTAAAAAAAAAACATCGAAATATGAAATATGTAAGGATGACAATAATTGTATTCGTTATTAATAAAAAAAAGACTAATTTCAGCAATAAACAGTGGTGTAACGTCATGCGCCGTCTACATCGCTTTTTACATTTTCCCGATCGTATGTACATTAATTTGTCGCGAGAGTGGTCTCACCCATTTTGCAATAAATGCAATAGTCTAGTTAAGAGGAACGATGACAAAATGTTTTAGTATTTTGCGCACTAAAAGTTTTCTTGGTGTTTTACATGTTTGCGCCTGGCAAAATGCTCTCATTTTGGCTAGAGACAGGTTAGACTAAGGCCCAGTCGTTTCAAGTTAGATTAAAATAAAAGTTCTTTTAATGCATAGATTTTTATGAAAACGGTTCATTTGATTGGTGAAGAACGCGAAAATCTATGCTTTAAACGAACTTTTATTTTAATCCAAATTGAAAAAACCGAGCCTAAGTTAAAAAGTTAAAACTTTTGTTATTTTAGATAGTCGAGCTAGCAAGGTTTATCTGATATTTAATATTTTACAAATGTTAATACTGAATACGCGACCGCAATAATAAGTGTTAAATTACAGTGGTTTTTTATTTTAAATATCATAATACATAGTACTAATCTTCTATGTGTTCGTGTACGCTATAGACTATATATGTAGCTAGAAAACTACTGGACCAATTTACGTACGGTTTTTCGCGAAAATGATCCGCGTTGTTCGGAAAAGGTTTGAAGCTAATGAATTCTTCGATCTGGGCAGTTAGGGGGCTAAATATTTTATTTTTTATTTAAACTTCAATATAAATATTCTAATCTATCAATAACAAAGCATTCCCGGGTTCGTCCAGTATATTATAAAATATTGTAAAATTAATAGCTATTATATTCAAGAACACATTTTTATTGTGAAGTTGCAATTTTTTTAGAACAAAGTTCTGTGAAATTTAAAACCAAAATTAAAAAGAAATACAAAAAAATCAAATCCACGAAAAAATATTTGTTTGCTATCGGGATTTGAACCATGGATCTCCTCCTATCCGGGGCAGGCGCGTTATCCAATTAATTGTTAATCTATTTACAGATAAGGTCGATATATTCACAGAAATGTACAAGGCCGCTATAGCGCAAATAGATAAGACGCCTGCCCTAGATAGGAGGAGATCCTTGGTTCGAATCCCGGTAGCAGACAAATATTTTTTCGTGGATTTGATTTTTCTGTACGTATTTCAAATTAATTAATTCATTGGCTTAACAGTTATTGTTTATTTCTTATATATATGTTCGGAAATTGGAATAAAATAAAAAAATAGAAACTAAAAGTTTATTTTTAAAAGTATTTTTAATATTTCAGACATTAAAAGAAAAATTCAGTTTAATAAATCATTAATTTCAATAGGTACATATTATGCTCAAAATAATGATACTGCTAAAGGTTTCTTTCTACACACGTTCCAGTGTGCGTATTGTTTTGAAAAACGTGCTTTGTTTTTGAAAACGCACAGAAAACATTTTCCGTTTAATTCGTAAAAGGAGGACAGCGGAATCGTCCCAAATTTATCATTTAAATCGAGATAATTAACTTGAATATCAAATGCCCCGCTTTATCCCATGACATTTTTACTCTATTATCGCGAACCCCGCGGAAAAGGTCCTCGTAAAAATTTCTCCAGGGACTTTCCCTTTACAAAAGACTAACGACCCATTTAAAAAAAAAAAACAATGTTTTTTGTGCCTTTACAGACCTCGGTGTAGTGTATTGTTTAACAACGATTCACACAGGTATATACATACACACGCACAGACACATACTATATATATGTATATATATTTATCATTTTATTTAACTTGTATTGAAACGAATGAATTTTTCGTAATCGATATAGGTTACTGTAATGATAGTCCAACGTTTTACAAAAAATAAGTCAGAAATATTGAAAAAAAAATGCAAATTTTGATGTCGCATATCTCCATAACTATTGATATTAGGTCATGATAGCTTGAGCATTTTCGACTCATAATCTAGGCAGGAATATAGTCCTGCGAGGTTATTAATGTTTTACAAATAACCCTGTATATATATATATATATATATATATATATATATATATATATTATATATATATATATATAGATTGCTCAGTGGTTACACATGGCTCTAAGGGGTCCTTTTTGGGTAGTGGACCTGGAACTTCTGTTTACATACAAAACATCCCTGTAATTCATATGGATCTTATGGATCTTAAGTTAAAAATAGAAACTAAATCTCAGCTCGAGTATCACAATCCCATTTATTCATTAAATAAACAAACATTCTTAAGATCTACCTGATATGTTTTAATTATGCTTATGCAATTTACCTTCAGAGAGCGCATACCAAACTTATTCCACGATGCGACGACTGAATTGTAACATTTAATGTTTACTTTGGAGAATTTATTTTTTTGTATTCTAATTTGCCCATGGAATGAATTTAATGTACGCCCCTTACCAATTCAAATTTACACAAATTAACAAACAACTTACAACATTTTAATATTAAGATTATGTCAAAATTTTGAGATGGATGTTACATCGACGTTATGCAATACCATACGGTAAATGTTCAATGCACCAATTATGGAACCGCCATGATTAAATCATTTTAAATGTCCTTGGAAATGTCCCACACATTTTTTAGAAACTTTGCTGCTAGCGAATTCAACCCCAAAGACGACGAAAACGACGCTCCCGCGTATTAAATTGACCATATACCGTACGAAGGGTTATCTTCTGCGACGCTACCGGCGGACCCTGCCGACATCTTGGAAGGCTTGATGATGCCTCCGTGTATCATGTCGCAGCATCCATCTCCTAGGTCGAACCAGCCGCACCGCTGATATTTTAATAATTCTTTTGTTCTCTTTTGGAATATAATGAAAAAGAAGAATAATAAACAAAAATAAGTAAAAAAAGCGTTTTGGTTAACCTTTGTTTAAATGATATTTAAAAACCAAATTTTATATTAACAGATCCGCATTTCTAGTAAATCTATGAAAAAAAAATTATACGTGATTATAGAAAAAAATGGATACATCGGTTTTGAATATAAATGATCCTATTTTGAAATCCGCAAGTCATGTTTGACCCATCATTCATAACAGGTAGTGTAGGTTTCCACCGAGCCGTCCAGATGACCAAACGGATATTACAAACTGAACAAGAACGGATTTTCGGGAAATATGAATTTGGGCCACGTTATTTAATTATAGTTTATAAAATGGTACAGGTGATTTGAGTATTCCCAAATATATTATGTTGGGAAGTACACGCACGGCAGAACAAAACGAAAGGCATTCAGAAAGGGGATGCAAGACTTGCCTCCAACTTCCGATTTCCTTGTTCGCGCTTCCGGGCTCTTTCAATTTTCATATTATTTACGCCCTCGAAAGTATTAATCAGTCCTCCCTCTACCTCCGCGGGTAACGGTCGACGTTGAATAAGAATTCAACGAAACGTCGAGAATATTTTCTCGGAAAAACATACGGTTCGTATAAAATATCCGGAACCAGTTACAGTTAAATATAAATATGAGATATTTTATTGCTTAAGAAAATTCTTAAAACTTTTTTTTTAATATTGGCTACATTGAATATAGATAGAAATATTTTACCAAATTTATTAATCAATTAGAAAGACATACAGAAAAATCCAATCATCGAAAAAATATTTGGATGCTACCGGCATTCGAAACATGGATCTCCTTCCTATCCGTGGTAGCATCCCGGTAGCAGACAAATATTTTTTCGTTGATTTGATTTTTCTGTATGTCATTTGATTAATAAATTTGGTATTAAAATTCACAGAATTTTGTACTGAAAAAATTGCAATTTCACAATAAGAATGTTTTCTTGAATATGATTATATTTTACCTTTGTACATATCAATAAATTTGTATAATTTTTTTATTTTTTTATTTTTATTTATCTCAATTATTTAGTTCCACACATAATGTTGTGCGGGCTAATACATGATTTCACTTAAACATATTGCATTCAATCTAGTCATTTAAAAGTTTTAAACAATAAAATTTAGCACTCCTGTTTAAACCTCTTTATATTCACCGTGTTTTGAATTTCCTTTGGCAGGCTCTCGAAGATTTTTAGACCTTTAAGCATCATACAATTTTGTGAGGTGTTTTTCTTATTCTTTGTAGTCTTATGTTGTCGCTTCCTCTTGTATTGTAAGAATGAAAGTTTCTATTCAGCTTCATCCTGTCATCAAAGTATTTGGGTACTGTTCCGTGTTTAATTTTAAATATTTGCACCAATACATGTCATTATACTTTATTCTTTGATTTACTGTTTCTCGTCCTAAAGCATTCAATATTTTTGTTGTCCTATTACACCTTCAATATTATGCGCATCGCCCTGTTTTGTACTATTTGAAGTTTTTAGCATTCCTTTGTTGCTTAATGCTAAAATAGAAAACTATTTAATTATTTATAAGTAGAATAAACCTATAACATTGTTATTTTTACGTCGTATAATGACGTAATGTAGAAATAGTATCGAATTCACTGATTTATCTATTACACAACACTACATTTTATCGCGATTTACATGAAAATATTTTTGGGAGATTTTGAGGACCAAATAAATATTAAAAAGTCACCCATAACTCCATTTGGAAAATAAATGCTAAGAAGGTTATTTTATTCAAAATACGGTTTAAGTACTTGGACGCTATGCATGTAAAATTTATCGCCTACGCCCAAAAACGATTTTTCAATGACCCATCGAAGCCCTTGTAGGTACCACTGATTCATATCATTTCATTCCACAGATGGTGAACGGTTTTTCAACCCTTTCCTATACCCCCTTCACAAATATATCATGCCTAACTTTTTCATAGTGGAAATGTGTGACTTTCGAAAAACTTCCCATATATTTTATATCGGAGAAAAAGCTTTACGGATGGGTTTAGTGATTTTTTCAAGGAAATTATTTTTAGGCTATCGGAAGATGAATTTAAATGTAAATGTATTTTATAAATACATTTTTCATTGTAAATATTTTATTAGCCGCGGTTGGTTATGACTGCTCTCATCGAGAAAAAATAAAGAACATGATCAATTATGCTCCTTTCCTCCCCACACATAAGAATCTTAATTCTTATTGGTGAGGTATAACATATATCAAAAATGTTATTATTAATATTTGATGGTTTTCATTGTTATAAAATAAATCATATGTGTTATCTATTACATAAATAAAATAAAATAAAAATGCCTTATATTAATCGTTATGTTAATGTTTATTTTTTATTTTTTATCATATAGACCGTCAACAGGTAATTGATGACCCTAATAGATGGTAATTTAGTGACATTAGAGCACAATATGATAATATATTGATAATACACTTAATACACTTTTTACGGTTAAATAATAATTAATAATGAAAAATAATAAATGATAAAATATACAAGTATAAAAATATCGCAGATCGATAAGTATATTATTTATTGAATTAGCGTTAACTTTGTGGAATGACATTATAATTATATATATAAATAAATAGATTACTTGTCTAAGACCACTAATGAGTTTAAGATGATTACACAACTAGTTTCGACAACTACCGATGTTTAAATCATCACCTGTTCATGACAACATCGGTAGTTGTCGAAACTAGTTGTGTAATCATCTTAAACTCATTACTGGTCTTAGACAAGTAATCTATTTATTTACATATATACAATGATCTATAAGTAGTTTAATTTTTTTTTTTCAAAAAAACATTATAGACTTCTTTACACCACACTTATTTTTTAAATTTAAAATATGTCCCAGAGTACATTAGCTAATACCTACGTAATAATATAATATAAGTAATACGGACGAACATTGTATGTAGAAGAATATTTGTGTACCTTTATAGGCACGACACAAATATAGGGCGTCAATAGGACCTTCAGCACAATACGTTCTGAATGTTGGTGATTTGATAAATTGCCCATCGCATTTGCCCATTTATTTACAGAAACACCGATTAAAAATAAATATAAATCACACATTTCTATTACGTTTTTACTAGATTATAAAATGGATGTACATTTCTTAAATTATCATTTATTTATTTATTCTCCATTTCCATATATCACACAAATGATTTTTTTTCTTTATATTCTTATACCTATTGAAAAAAACACATTATTGACGAACAAAATGGCTATTTTATTGGTTTGAGTGCACTCCACGATCCAGGTTTAGAAATTTCTTTCCCAGGAAATCTATATTTCATGGAATGATACTTTCTGTAAAGCGAAAGAAATTTCGTGGATGTATTTTTCGATGCAACCAAGATATGTTTCTTATACAATATTAAATTTATTATAGTATCACGGCATGTGAAAAGATTTTAAAATAAAAATATTTATAAATACAAGATTTCTAAAATGTTGAATTTTTTTACTAATGAAATAGAAAGAAAGTATACACTACAAAGAAAGTATATAATACAAATATTGAGCACTACCTGGTCGTACCCGGCGTTGCACGGGTTAAGGATTAAGTAAAAAATAAGTTTGTGAGGGAAAACAAAGGGTCTGCTGTTTCCATCTAATGTTAACATAAGTTATTGTAACATAACTGTAATACTTAGATATATGGTATACCAGATTTTTTTTTAGATATTAATGTCCTCTATAAAACTGTAGTACATTACTCTATTGGCAATAATTTCCGCAGCGTACGCAATATAAGTTTTTTTTTCGTAATTTTTTCACACATTGGGTTACATTATCGAAGTTTTCATACGGATCCCTAACATTTTTGAAAATATTCTGTAGCCTATGTTCATCAGGGATAATGTAGAATTCTGAATGTGAAAGAATTTTTCAAATCGGTCCAGTAGTCTCGGAGCCTATTCAATTCAAACACACAATCAAACCTTTCCTCTTTATAATATTAGTATTGATAAAGTGTAATAATGAACTTATTTTCTCCACTTATGATTTGGAAATAGGCGTTTTTTTAACTAATTTTTGAATAAATTAAAGTTTAACCAACTAAAGTTTTACATTAGGCTGCTGGTGATCGTCGTTTTTTCTATAATTTCTATAATGTATTGACACGAAGAAAATATAATAAATATATGTTTTGCTCATCCCATCTCCGTATTTAAGTGATAATTATTACTAAATTAATTTCGACTTGCTGACTTTCATCAGAAATTCACCATCAATGCATTCATAGGAAATTCTGTTCACCAGGCACTTCTGTTTCACTATTAGCTACCAGCCATATAGCAGGCAATATATGATGAATCTATACATTCTCGATCGTATTTCTAGTTCCTTCAGTTCTTACATACAATTATCCATGTATAAGGTGACAGTATGCTTCCCTGTTTGACCCCTTTTGTAATGTCAAACGATGATGTGAATGCCCAATTATTCCCTCGTACAGGGATATAATTATTTTTTTTCAATTGATTCAGCAATATTGTAGATTGGCATTTAAAAAATATTTATCGTGTTATTTGTATAAATCTACTTATATTATTTGATTAATTATACCTGTTACATGTTTCTCCTCACAACATTATCGTCATTTGGTATACCTACCCCTTGGATGCTTCAAAGAAATCTTCACCTATGTTCTCCTTGCTCTCGTACGATTCTTCCAAAAATTCCTTCCAACTATTTTTTTTTCATTTTCATTAGTAAGCATCTTTCCACTGATTTACTTTATTGCATTCACAATGACTCTTTTACTACCACTTCGAAACTTTGAAAAAAAATTAAGATCGTGATATTCTCATAAAAATTCTTACTCAATGTATCCCTTCATCCTTCTTCAAATGCTC
This sequence comes from Agrypnia vestita, assembly GCA_016648135.1. NCBI lineage: Eukaryota > Metazoa > Arthropoda > Insecta > Trichoptera > Phryganeidae > Agrypnia > Agrypnia vestita. The sequence continues at coordinate 163,137 of JADDOH010005164.1, forward strand.
CTTTCTTTCTTTCAAGCAATGCTTCACTTTTCTTTTACATATAAAAATCATGTTATTAGCTAGTGTTTAACCATACCTGTCTTCAGGCGCGAGCAGGGAGAACATTAAAGGATGACTTTTTCGTAAAAATAAATTGAGGAAAAAAATGACGAAATTAAATATTTATCTGACAGAATATTATGAAATATGAAAATCTCAATAGTATGTTAATTATTGTGACAGGGATATTACAAGACAAATATTTTATTTTGATTTTTTTCAAAATATATGCTTATGTTCCACTGCACGTCTCTACCTGTTTGCATTTATTGCAGCCAATACATTGCCAGACACATCTTTTTGAACTTTTTGTTGAGGATTTTAATCTGATTAATCAGGTAGTGCCACGTCTTCCGCGGTCGCTCTCTTTCTTACAATTCTTTCATCATACATTCGATTAACGCACCCATACCATTTGACCAACCTTTTTTAATTTTACTAACTAGGCTAAGATCAGCTTTACATTAATTCCTAATATCTTCATTTTTTACTCTATTATAAATGGTTTGCCTCACACAGGTCTAATGGATCTCTTCTCCACTGCATTTAGTCTACTTTCTTTCCTCCTCTTCTTCTTTGTAACAATACGTTGAAATAAAATCTGAATATTATAAACATACAAATATGACATTAGAGCTAGACTTCACTTAATAATGAATAAGGAACAAACTTCTCGGTCCGCCCGGTAAAAGAGAATAACCTCTTTTTGATCTCTTTTCCAAACTTTGCTATCTCTTTTGAATATTTCAAGAAAATGGCATCATATAACGAGTAAACCATCGAAGAAAGGGACTACTTTTCCGAGTCTTCGGAAGAAAACTTCAAAGTAGTTTACGAATTGATGCTATGTGAAAAATTGACGTTCTCACTTCGACAAAAACTGTGAAAGATGGCGAGTTCAAAAGAGGTTGTGCTACTTGTAGGTACAGCATGTCTGAGAAAAATGTGATCAAATCAATACTATAATTAAATTTTTAAAAAATTAAAAGAGCATGGCGAACACAAGCTTCAAAAACACTGGTTCAAAAATAATAAAGGTTTAAAACCAAATTTATCAATCATTAAAAAAAAATGCAGAAAAATCAAATCAACTAAAAAATATTTTGGCTGCTACCGGGATTCGAACACAGCTTTCCGAGCAGTTATGTTATCAGTTACACCACTTAATCCTGGAATATTTCCGCCAATATATGGACCTTTTCTGTAAGTCGTTTATTAATTTATTAACTTTTTTTTTTATTTTTATTTGTTTATTTTTTATTTTGGGAATCTCAACAGTATACAATTTATTATAATAATACATAATGTATTGAGTTATTCGTAGACCAATTATAGAGATCCACGGCATAAAATGTTCGGAAAAAAGAAAAACGGCATAAAAGTCAAGCAATAAAGAGAACATATATTAAATAGAGGGATAGGAGTGGGAGTTAGAGAGGGAAGTGGAGTGAGGTGTATGGGATTGTGGTTGAGTGGAGTGCGTGTGTATTCTGTGCGTGACGTTGTATACAGATATGGGAGTATGTGTAAAGAGTGATGAGAGTTTGGCTGTGGTGTGTATATGATGATGGTCGGTCTCAGTTAATCCGGTGAAGATATAGAAACAAGTAATATAAGCGGTTTTAATTTAATTAAAATTAAAAAAATAATAATAATAATTGATTAACACATAAATATCACAGAAACTTTGTTGTGAAAAATTGCAACTTCACAATAAAAACGTATTCTTGAATATAATAATAGCGGTTTTCCAGATTTTATCTACTTTTTAGAAACAATAGTAATTCACACATTATTGCGTGAAAGAGAAATCTGAAAGATTTAATGGAGAAAGATTTGAATGAATTCAGATATTTAATTATAATCGATATATTTATAATATATTTAACAAATATTTTTAATCTTCGTTAAAGATAATTTTGAAAAATAAACACTATTATAACTCTATTTGACTTTATTAACACTTCTCAAGTTTGAAGAGAAACAGTACTTCACATCGATAGGCAAAGATTTAAATGGTTTATATCTTCACCTGTCGATGAGAGCTACTGATTCTCTCTAAACTCGAGTAGTGTTAATAAATTCAAGTAAAGTTATTACAGAGATTATTTTTCAAAATTACTCTTAGCGAAGATCATTATGAAGCTCTACAAAGTTGACGCCGATTCTTTCAATACTAGAAAATATTTGTAATTTTGACGTGAAAACAGCTTAAAAATAGGTGCTGATTGCGGGGAGGCCATTTCGCCCAAATGAGCGTTAGTAATTTAAAACTCGACTAAAAATACACACCGCTACCATCTTGGTTTCGTTTTTTACAAAAAAAATTAAAAGTTTGTACAAGTACTACTTCAAAATTTGTAGCGGATGGACAGTCGCAAATTCAAGATGTATCCATAAACGGGATTATATCTCAGAGACTTATATTTAATTAGGTAACAGTGTGATATTTTGAAGAGGCGATTATGCGTTATGAATCATTTCAACTATATGTCTCAAAAACTCTAAAAGATACGAAGTTGTGAATTTGAAATTTTTTGAAAAATTTTCGATTTTCTTAAAATGTCGTGATGTGTGACGGAAAAATGCGACCAGAGTTGAAATACTCTAACATTAATTCATGGAGTACAAAATTTCAAAAAGAAACGACGGAATACAACCTACGTAAGCGCTCTCATCGTAAGTGCATTTCGTTGCTACCCTGTATCCAATAAAAAATCAATAAACAAGTTGCTAATGAATTGAAAGATACAAAATGTTTTTTTTTTATTTCAATATACAATACAATATTAACGTTTTCACGAATTTCTGCTCACATTTTTGTACGCATGGTCAGCACTTGTACAAAAAGAGTATAGGTATCGCTTCAAACATTAATTAAATATTCACATTATCATTTTTTAAACATCTTTTTACTTCACCTTCACCTTCAACAGGGTTTAATAGGCGTGATGACAGTATTAAAGAAGTAAAGAATAAGTGATTTTAGAGAAGTGAATATTTTGAAAGGTTTAATATATATGCATATTGAGATTAATGAGATTTTCAATAAATTAAAAGTATTAAATTGTGCAATCCGCCATTTTAACTGAAAAACTGGTCAGAGCGAATAACGTCACGCCTCAGTACCCATCACCATGTCTTTGAACCGTTGCCATAGACACAATGCAATGTTTACTGAGACTTGACGTCACGTAGACGAAATGACAGCTGCGGGCGTTTTTGCACGAAGTTAAAAATATATAGATGAAATGCAATTATTTGCGTAAAAACGTAGTTTATTTCTGAAATAATGTAAGGTTATGACACAACATCATTATACATACTTGGGAGTTAAATGGTACAATACATTGTTGTCGCAAAACAAATTTCAAGAAAGAAACATTCCAAAATACGAAGAGTTTAAGATAGAAGTAAAATCCTTGATTTTCGACAACGATGAATTGTAACATTGCCCACATGTCTCAAATGGTCTTTGTATAGTAAAAAAATTGCTACTTCTAAATGGTTTCTGATTTTATACCTTAATTTAGCTTGTAAATACTCCTCCCATAAGCTCGAGCTTTGGCTCATATTGTGGGGAATATAATGTCTGTAAAAATATTGTAAAATAGAATCAATTTATTATAAAAAAAAATATCTACTGTATCAATAAATAAAATAAACAAATAAAAAATTCGGTAATAGTGGACGTTTACCTACAACACCTATAGAATGTTATTTCAAAATCTCTCATCATGCCTATTAATTTTTCTTCTAGGCGACGCTGTATAAATGTACTAACAGGATACTTCTACAAAGCAGAAATATTACTGGAATTATTTTTACGGCTTGCGATTAGTTACAAACAGGGCATAATACGCCATTACAAGTACGATATGCGGGAAATATATTTTAAAATGAATGCTGGTGGTCCCAGAGCGTATTGCCCCGAGTAAAACGTGGTAGGTCGGACGAGAGGAAAATAAATAAAGTTCTCGCTGCAGGTTTCCCGATTGTTCGGGATCGTCTGTGATCGTCGTGAGCTGAATGGGTAAAACGGGAAAGTTGAAATTGTCTTCTTGAAAACAGTTTACGTTTCCCAGAGAGTGAGGAATTGCACATTAGGTCCAGTTTAGAGATTTATTTGTTTTCACTAAGAAATTTGTGTGCATCGAAGAACGAAAAGAGTCAAACGGAAACTTCCACGAAAAAAGTGTGCGAAAGTTTTTAATTAAATAATGCAACTTGCTAATAAACAATTTAAACAATGAATTTTGCGCTAAAATATTCCATTGAAATATATGAAATACTTATTAATGACAAGAATTAATCGAATAGTTTTAAAAATCCGCCGTGTTTTGATATTCAAATTTATAAAATAACAGTTTTGAACATTATACTCATTTTTCAAATAATGCCACTAACCAAAATTGTAGTAATCCAAAATTAAAACCACTTAGAAGATGACCGGAATAATAATGCATATAATTATTGAAGTTTTATATTTGAATATTTTCTTGGGAAGCAATAAATTTTTGGTTTGGTATCATATTAAATAAAACAAAATAACTAAGTATTTAAATCACGACTTTTATAAACTATCATGCCACCGGTTTCGCTTATCTCAATCTTTATCAGGGCGTCTTTAAAAATGTAAATCGATGTATCAATATATATAAAAAGAAACCCGTGTTTCAACCACCCACCGATGGTTATGGTGGTGGATAGCCCTTGGTGCCACATCGAAAATATGCGAGTTTGGTGGGGGTGGCTATGCGTGGGTGGGAGTGGGTGACGAAAATGTGCTTTCTAGCACATTGTTTTGTTATAGGAAGGCTGCAAATGCTTCAGATTGTTTCAAAATAGGCGCGCCGACTGTGTCGGTGAGTCTAGAAGGTTCCGGAAAAACCTACTCTTGAAAGTTCTGGAAGGAGAAGGTTATAGAAAATTCCAGAAAATTCTATAAGGTTCTAAACTGAGTGGCGGAATGTGTCGGTGTGTCTAGAAAGTTTCCCGAAAGTTCTATGACAATCCTACGACAAGTGTACTAAAAATCTACGTGTGCGAAACCGAACGGGCATAGCTAGTATTAAATTATTTCAGTCGAGTTAAACCATTTTATCATAAATTATATATTTATATCACGTAGCGATAATTCGCATGGATTGTAATTACATCAATTTAAAAGTTCAGGTATAAACACATTCATAAATTGCGCTATCAAGCAATCGTGCATTAGGCAAAAATACAAGACATGGAAATGCATTTTCTAATTTATAAACCATGCCGACGCCCTTCGCGTTGGTAGATAGGGATCTACAAAGGGTTTGAGGTGGGTTCAGGTCACGTTAAGGCTTTCTCAAATAATTTCTTGATTAGCGATCACGTTATGTTTGGTTTCGAGGGTTGAGAAAAGCGAAACTTTATCCATTACAGTTCAGCGTTATTAATACTTGAAGTTAAAATACTTCAATTAAGATACGAACCTACAAAGTGGTGTAAATTGATAAAATCTAATTTGTACGTGGAACGCCCTGATGGCAATCTTAGTTATTAAAATATTCTAAACACATTTTTGCTCTTGATTTAACGGAAAGATATGTATAAGTGACGGAAAATCTCAAAAGAAATTAGTTTAAGGAACGACTTCATGGTGTTAATTCTTTTGTAATATAATTAGCTTTTCATGTGAACATCAAAAAAAATCTAGTATTGCGAAGTGATTATTTACAATATCATTTACTATATTATTTGTATCTAATTGTTATTTTTATGAATTAAATTAAAAATCAATCAGGTAATACTCTTGTGTTTTGATGATCAAAAATGAAATATGTATTGAAAAAGAGAACACCTCAATACATATTTAATTTTATATGTACTGGGATATCACAAATAAGACAGTAAAAATACTTGTTTATTATCACACACTCATCAATTGCTCCTTGCTAGTGTTAAAAATGGATATCTCATATAATTATTTCAGAGGTAAATTTATAGAACTCCATAATCACATATGGAAATATATGGAAATAAAAACACTTTTTTAACGGTTTTTATTTTAACGAGATATTAATATGAATAATGCTGTCTTTATCTCATTTACGGTAAATTTTATAGCTATCCTCTTATTGTATTACCTTTCATTAGTATTTAATCAAAATTGTTCCTTAGAATTGTGCAGAAATACAAAAACTCTCATTAATTCTTAAAATTAAAATTATATAACATCTAAATGAGAAATTTACTAGCAACAATAGTTTGTGTTCCAAGTACCTAAATTTTATAAACTAGATAACAAATATTTAGAGGTAATTGATTTAATGTCCATATCAAAAATACAAACTTTAATTAAATGTATTTTTTCACATTGCGTGTAATATAAATAAACAGAAGCACAGCTCTTGACATTTTTAATTTGTATAAGATCTGTCGAAACCTTTTTCATTGTCCACCCCTATTAACACTTATCAACACCCACGTCCCAGCAAGAGCTACTAGAACACAGTGCATCTGTTGTTCCTGTTGGTCGTACCAATCCGGATTACGCTCATCCACAGTGGGAATGTGCCGAGCCTACAACGATTTGTTCACCGACATCTGTCACGTGTCCTCTATACATAATTCTGCGACGCAACATTGAATTTATACTTGATCAATTATTAAATATTGATTCCATACTGCGATGCGAGATATAAATAAAGTTAATCTTACCTTATTACGTGTATTTTAATATTGTATTTATTTTATTATATTTTATTCAGTAGTGTTACTATTTTTATATGTTATTTTAACATACTTATTTAACATACTATGTATTACTTCAAAATTATTTCTATGTGAAATATGTTAGAATTTAAGTTAATAATCAATCAATGTATATTATAGATGTCTCACAGAGACGAAACTGTATTTTTAAGGGAGAGTAGGTATAGAAGTCTTTTGGGTGTGCATAGGACTTAGACCTATCGTACGATTGGCTTTACACATATGCAACGTTCGCTATTTCCACCCATGATAGAATACCATGTCAACTAATTTTTTGGAAGTTGTATGTATTTAAATTATACGTCACGTTTTGCAAGTATACTCAACGCGGCCGGCTCCAAAGCCTTTTCATTCCCCTTGAATGATCACAGATGTCGCTAATGAGACATCTCATTTGATTTGGAATTTTTTAGCAATATACTTTATCTGTCTAATGGACTTCATCCGAATTACTATCATTACACTAGGATATGCCAGAAATATTATTTTAGTTCTTATTAAACTCCTTTTTTTACCAGTATTTTCATTCAGAATATTTAGAGTATGTCCAAATTTTTCAGAACAGAACTGGATTTTTTGTCACAGGGACATCATTGATGTTAAAAATCCAGTTCTGTTCTGAAAAATTTGGAATATTCTTCTGGAATACACTCAAAATATTCTTAAGATAATAAGTTCATTGCTACCTATTTACACTCTCATACATTTACACATATCATTTTCTTATATCTGTTAATATTTCCAAACAAATAAATGAATAAATAAAATATCATATTATTAATATTTAAAGCATTAATTTTGTGGTTAGACATAATAACAGAATGTTAGTAAACTTAGTAAAAACCACTACCAGATTTACGGTCTACCGGTTTCGAGACGTACCCGTCTCTTCGTCAGGACTAACACTACACTACTATATTTACAATAATAGAGATAATTGAATAATAGAGTACCTCTCATTAATAACCAAATTAATTTTCCATATAGCCCTTTGTTTAATTTAACGTTCATATGTGGTATATATGTGGTAACACCCACTTTAGACCCCGCCTCCTCTCACTCTCTCTCGTTAGATTCCTGAATTGTTCAGTAGGCTATAATCAGTGCATGCTGCTCTGACAGGATTAACACGCATGTGATCAATACTGGTGATAGTTTAACTATACTATGGTTGGGGTGTACAGTGTTGTGAATAAAGTAGTGTAGTGTTGGTCCTGACGAAGAGACGGGTACGTCTTGAAACCGGTAGACCGTAAATCTGGTAGTGGTTTTTACTGATTTTACTAACATTCTGTTTAATAAAATATCATAATTTATTTGACGCACTTCAGTAATATTATTTTTCGTTTATCTCTCTTATTAATTAATCGGTGTATAATATCATAGTATTATGGTACACAATTTCGTTAAAACTCATTAACATTAATAAAGCGAGTACTGTTTTCATCCCTGGATAAATTGCAATGGCGTTTTATTCAACCCCATAGCGTGATCACAATTACGTTTAACTCGTTCGGTTAAATGTTTCCATGCGAGTATTCCTGCATATTTCTATACAAACATCGAGTCCTATTTACAGGACTGAGCAATGCACGCAGTAAATGCAAATGGTTTTGTTAAATATCGTTATTTTATTACTAACACGCCATCAACAAAAGTATTAATTAATTACACTCGATATGACTAATTACACCGAATTTAATACATTAAATCGACTACCTAAAAAATATGCCTAAAGGCTTCAATTTACTATTTGTTTGAAATAAAAATATTTAAAAATAAAATATAAATCAACATTTAAAATATTTTAAGGTTTCACGGCTGTTCGAAATCTTTTTTATGAGATTATCGGGGCATTCGAGTGATCCATCAGCCCAGATGATTGAAACCTACAACAGGGTCCAAAACGTCGGCTAGAAAGGTCGTAGAAATATCTCACAATACTCCAAAAAATTAACGTATTTCGACATTTAAGAAATATTGTTCACTTTTATGATGTTTAAAAAAGAAATCAAAATAGGATGAATAAATCAATCATAATAAAGAATATTGAATACAATATTTTTACAGTTTTTTTAACATAAATTTATTAGACATTTTTATTGTGAAAATTATATGCCTATAATGGCCTTAAATTTAGTAGTGGGTGCAAAAAGATTGGCAAACGTTGTAGATTTGTACAAAAAATATAATAGGTGCGGGGTGGGGTAAGAAAGGAGGGGGGGGGGATTGTCTTTATTACCGATCAGATATTGAAGAATAAGTATGTAAAATCTGGGTCAGATCGGTCATCCAGTGTAGATTTGTATAGAAAATATAACAAGGGAAAGGGTGATGTATAGGGGAGGGGGAAAAGTCGCCTTCGTTACCTGCCAGGTCCTAAAGAATAAGTTCGTAAATTTTGAGTCCGATCGGTCGAACGGTACAAATTTGCATTTGAAATATATCTGGGAAGAGGAAGGGAAAAAAGTGGTAGGGGAAAATGTCCTAAAGCATAAATATGCAAAATTTGAGTCGAGTAGAACGAGAATCGAGAACGGTGTAGATTTGTATAGAGAACAGACAGACAGACAGATAGAAAGACTGCACTTTCTCATCGGTTCAAATGTTTTATTTTTATTTAAGTAAAGATAACTGAACGTTATCATAAAATTTGAATTTTAAAAATGTTATATCTTAATGTTTATCAATATTGAAGGGGTAGGTACCTTCACCTTTTTTAAAAATAATTTGTGCGAATTCGAATGCAACGTTGTGTCAAAAAGAACTGTAGGAGATTATCGATTTATATATATATGTATGTATAATATATATATATATATTATATATATATATATATATATTATATACAACACACATAATAACGTTGGGTATATAATAGTCTTTCTCCAGACGAATACGCGGGTTACCCTAGAAAATAATCCCTCATCTTTTACCCGCAAAAATTCATTTAAATAGAAATATTTTCATTTATTTGAATAGTGATGCGAACACGGAATATATGTTACATTAATATTCTTACCATTTTTAACTATATAAAAAATTAATTAATTATACCCGCATATTAACCCGCATAAATGTTTTTTTTACATAGCACAGCGTTAAGAGTAAGTAATTGTTCGCGGAGCAAAATGACAAAATCATCCCTTAGAGATACCAATTTTCTTGTAATAATCCGTAACTGGCATTTACGATATTCTTAGAAATGGAAAATGGTATTTTATTTAACCATTTAAACATCTCGTGCCCAATTAACAAAATTCTGATAATATCTGATCACATTATAGAACTTCCATTAGTCGGGATAACCGTACCGTATTAATGTGGCTTTCTGTAACAATTTTGTTTCACATTAATGTATCGAAACAGTTTGTTCCAAAATATTATCTTACCATACATTATTGACAATTCTGTCTTTAAGTTGAATATTGAAAAAGTTCACCTTTAAGGCGTTACCATTTTACTAAAAATTTACTCCCTGTAACCCATTTCATATATAATAAACGCGAGCCCACGAAAACAAAATTTAAAATGGCATTAAATATTTCCGATGTTTATATCGTTAACTTTGTGGTTGGACATAATTATAAATTTTAATTAAACAAATATGTATCAACCACTTAACTAGTACCTCTACGTCTACCGGTTTCGATACCACCGTATCTTCATCAGGACGGACGCAAACTAACTGTCCATTATCTATTCTAGCAAACAAATCAATTATTGAAAGGGGGCGAAGCCAATATAATTGACAACCAGATCAATTTTATGAATAGCCCGTTACTTGATATATTCCCCATTTCGACGTCCACTTCTCAATTACCCCCACCATAGTTGTAGCCACGCTCCCGTTAAGTGTATACAAAGTTATTTTATTAAAATTAATAATGACGTGAAATACATTACTCTGAAATGTTAAGAGTGTACTAATTATATATCTAATATTTAACTTAGTGTTACGCCTTTTTATTGTGCAGTTAGACAGGAAGTTTGTGTCCATCCTGGCTTATTATTCTTCCCTCGTACAGTTTCATACATTATTTTACGAGAGACTTTCGATTGTTAGATGTTTGATAATGCTTCTATCGGGTTTGTTGTCCAATATTTGGTTTACCTGTTCGAGCTAGTTCTTTTGCGATCTTTTTCAATTTCAGAATTTTAATAAATTGAATGGCTCCATGTTTATAAAAAATTTATACTCACCATGAATAATTGCGGCCCCCATAGTCTGGTGGGCAGGACACTGGATTTGGGCCACAAATTGGGGTACCGGGTACTGGAGAGCCACAATATATTTAGTTTATTTTCTCTAAAATAGGTTATTTAAGAAAAGCGGAGTTTACAAACTTTCATGCAGATATTATAATAGATCGGACAAACTTCTATAAATTTCAAAGTTACTAAATTAATATCATCGTTGGATATTATTTTTAATCAAGTTCCATTCAACTTTTCCATCCATCATGCGTGATATAGTAAAATGAATAATTTTTTAGTTTAGAAATAAAATAAAAATTAACTTTGTGTTTATTAGCTTAACAATTTTACATTCACCAATTTTCATTCAACTTTACACCAGTAAGTCTTTGTATTTATAATTTAACCATATTTGACTGTAGCTAGTTTCACTTATCGATGAGGTTCTGTCACTCTCGAAACTAGATTAACATAATAATTATATATAATATATTATATATAATTAAAATCAAGTAGAGTAAATATAGTTTCATTTCATCTATTCTGTAGATCAATATATATTCTTGATTGTCAATTTAAGGGGTAATTGTTTTAAAACAGTAAAATTTACATTTTTGTAATAATTTAATTGGTATGTGTAATAATTTGTAAAATTCTATAACTTATTTTTTGAAATGCTTTAAATTTTTGAATTTTTTTTTGCAGTTTCCTTTATCATATTCAGGAGACATGTTTTTGATAAATATAATAATCACTTAAAACATCTGTCTTTTAAGGGTTGTGTATTGGAAAATATTTAAGATTCATTTGGAATGACTATATTATATCTATTTTTCTATCTTTAATTTTTCTAATGATGAAATATGAGATTCAAAAGTCTAAACTCAATGATTAATGTTTTATTCGTTTACAAAATATTGTAAACGAATAAAAAATCCTAAAAACTCCTTATTGCTTTTACTCATAAGGGGGGTTTTTTGGTTGAGGGTAATGGGCGTGACGGATTGGAGAAACTGCTTTTAAGGGTCACCACCCGTCATGTAACGGGATTCTAAAAAGTCGAAGAATGCTTGATGATATTATTATCTCGATTAAACAGTTACAAGTTAAGAATAAGTGCGATTACAAAGACAATGATAGATACTTGAAGAGCGAGAACCTCCGGCCTTACACCGGGGGTCGGTGGAAGACTGACATGCCCGTATAGGGCGATTGCTGTTTTTTATGTAGTTTGCGAACAAAGAAGTTTCTTGAAGTGTAGCTGTGTATGTGGATAAATCGTCGGAATTGCTAACGGTGCAATGACCTGTAGACAGCTCGTGTACCTTGCTCGTGCCTCGATCTGCTTATGCGGTATTCTTGTCATATATGCGTATGTGTGGCCTAGATTGGTGGTTTATGAACTGTGGTATGACATGCTACTAATGTAATATAAAGGATTTTGTGATCGATTGATTTCTCCGGTAGTTCTTTTATATTCGATCAAATTTTTCTAAAAAATTACTTTATAGGTATATTTGCTGAGTTCATTAACCAGTTTGAAATACTTCTAATCTCGAAATGCGACACTGGTCGCAAGGGATGGAAATCCCGTCCGGCAGAGATTTCGTGTTATCCTGTTAAAGTGACATTTTGTTGTTGTTGTTCAGCGGTATCACTCAGAACAATGATTAAAGGCGTGATGCGTGTTCCCAAATGTACCAACTTTGCGGCCCCTGTTTGTGTAAGTAATAAAAAGCACCATAATGAAATCAAATTACTTTTATTGGAGTTGTTTTGATAATACACGCGGGAATCGTATTGCCTGATTGCTTCGTAGAAGAAATGTAAGCTTTTGGTATAATCGAAGCAAAGCGAAACTTTTTTATGACACAAATAAAAAATCAATCAGCCTAATGAAAAACATCCCTCGCCGTATTTCATACTAATGCAAAATTAATGCTGCTTTCCGATACATTTTGATAAAAGTAAAAGTGTTACGTGACAAAATGATGTGATCAATCTTCTCTTACATTCTGAATTTTACGATATCAATCACAGAGTGTTTTTAAATCACTTTGGATAAATTATTTTTGATTTTTTAGTATCAGTATAATTATTTTACAAGCAACAACATGCTTAATAATGGACAGGAATATTTTAATTTTAAAATGACTTACAAATATATACGCGATTCGTATTTTATTTTTATAAAGTAACTAGTTACAACCCGTCAAAAATGACGGTATTTTTACAAAAAATAAAATTCGTTAAAAAATTTCTAAAAAAAAATTCTAAAACAAAAATTTTTGGTAAAAAAATTCGAAAAGAAATTTTTTTTTTTCAAATAATAATTCCCGAAAAAAATACTATAAAAAGTTATGGACGTTACACGAAGTTACAGGACAGACAGACAGACAGACGGACGAACGAGCGGACAGACAACAAAATTATTATAATTGGGATAATTAAATTAAATGAATACATGAAATTAAAATACAAACGATATCTGATACGCGGTAGAGAAATATTTACTTATTTTTGTTTGCCCTCTCCTAAACGTTTGAATAAATACTTTTTTATGTCATTATTCATTTTGCATCTTAAGTAAACTAAAATTAATACATTGTCACGCATTATCGCAATTATCGCGTTATCGAATCGAGAGCACCCTAAAGTAAATAAGAACTAGACCAATTGATTACCTAAAAGCGAGCATATAGTACTGGTAATACTATAGTACGCTAGGATAAATGAGTTTGGCATTTCAACCTACTCGACTCCATATATAAATGTAAAGAACACAAAACGTATAGATGCTGTGACTATTTTTGCCAAAAATAAGTCTGTGAAGAATAATAATTAAAAGCGGGTCATATTTTTACCTCTGTGGTCATGTTGTTACCAATTATCACTAGTTATTTTTGAACTGGATACGGCACACAACCAATGAGATAGTACAGATTTTGTGAGATTTTTTCAGTAAGATTTATTTCTCAATTTAGTAGCGAAGGGAAAAACTACATTTCAAAATGAAGACTACAACACACACACGTTCACCAGTTTGAAGACTACAAAGTGCACACTACAATTGTAGTAAAAACTACTTGAAGTGAAGTAATTGTAGTACTACGAAATGAAGTGAAGTAAATGAAGTGAAGTAAGTGAAGTGAAGTAAGTGAAGTGAAGTAATTGAAGTGAAGTAATTGAAGTGAAGTAAATGAAGTGAAGTAATGAAAGTGAAGTATTTTTTTCCCAAATAAAAATTTGGCGAGCTAAAAAAAACTACCCAAAAATTTCTTCATGAGTCCCGAAATTTTTCAAACCATGGGAGGGGGGTTGTTACAGATTCCAGAGATTTCTTCATATATCTACATCAACTTTCCAAAAGTTTCACGTCAAAAATGCACTATTTAAAGTATGTTTCTCATACTTTCAATAACTTTGTGTTTTTGTTTGTTTGTGTTCGCTTTGAAATGAAGTGTACTATTTGAAGTTTATACTTTAAATAACTTTGGTGTTTGTAGTTTGTAGTGTGCACTACACATCAAAATGTGCGAAGTGTGCACTTCAATGTAGTGTAGTACTACATTGTAGTAGTGAGTACAGAGCGGACCCATCACTACAATTTAGTGATGTACATTGGCCCACAAAAATGTCCGATTGACTATATCCACACATTTTTGTGTGGAGTTATTTTTATTAAAAGAAGTACGTGAATAAACCATAAACTCTTGTTTAACTGACCGAGGAATTTGACAAGAAATCTAAAACACACCGATTGAAAAAACTATTGGAAAAAGTATCACTTCATTCTCCCGCACGTGTACGTGCGCTCGTTTTTAAGTACCTTTAAGTAAAGATACTTAAAAACTATATATAATATTAATGACACTCAAAGTATTGAGTTATAAAAGTCTACACTAACCATTGTCAATTATTTTACTGAGCTTCATGAAAATAATTAAAACTCATACTTGCAGAAATGTAATCTCGAATATTAAAAATATAGAAATTAGGCAAACAAAAATTTTCTTAAAAAACGATCGAAGCATTCGTGAACTCGCATGTAACAGAATCTGATAGCTGATAAGAATTCAATATGGCGTCGTTAATGCTGATATCGCATTTCCGCTACATGTTGTGCTATATGCTGCGTGCGAAAATTCAGTTAAAATTAAAAATTCAACCTGAATGTGCCAAAAAAGGATAAATTCATTAAAAAAATATGAAGAATCACTGGAGGCGAATTTTTAATTGATATTATAACTTTTGTAAATTGAAAAAAAATGTAAATACACATATAATTTAAAAATAAAATTCTTTCGCATATTTCAAAATAGTAAACTATTATTATTGTTTATAATAATATATATATTATTGTTTACGCAAACCAAGCTAGGGTACGGAAACATCCCTTAGGGCACTCCCCTAGGATGACAGGAAAGGAACGTTATTTAACCTTAATTTTTCTGGTCCGGTTAACATCCATTTTGAGGTATTCCCGTGTTCGTTCCCCCCGTGTTTCCCAAGTATGCAACATCTGTTGTGATGTGCTTTTCTTTTCTGAACACATTTTGTCTGTCATAAGGGTGAAATATTGTTTTCTCTCGCCCACTTCTTTTGTTCAACTTATTACTTTAGGGACTTTCAGGGGAATCATATCAATGGAGGCGCGAGTAATATTGTTGATAATATTGTTGATCGTGATGTATTGTGATACGAGGATTATTTGCGGGGTATAAAAGCAAAGGCAGCAATATCCAAAAAACAATATAACGCAATCATCGAGCAATACTAGTTTGTAATGTCCTGGATTCAAGATTTTATAATACCATTTAAATTTATAGGTAACATAATTTTGAAAGCGATAGATACATAAAATCTAGAATTCAGTAATCCTCTATGACTGTATTTAAAACATTTTTTTTATTTTTTGGACATTGCTGCCTTTGCTTTTATACCACACATTGAATAAATTGAGAATAGAAGACGACCAGTTATTTTAATTTTATTCAATTTGGTCATCCAACATCATCATCATCATCATTATTGGCACTACAACCCATTGTGGGTCTTGACCTCCTCAATAATTTTCCTCCACTTATCTCGGTCTAGTGCCAGCTCTCTCCAGTTTCGAAGCTCTAAGGCAGATATATCTTTGAGGACGTTGTCACTCTATCTTAATTTTGGCTTTTCTAAGCTCCTTCGCCCTATCGGCCTTGAGTTCAGCAGGGACTTTGGTGCTGGATGCTCGGACATTCTCTCCACATGACCCAGCCTCCGAAGTAGCCGATTGGTCATCTAACAGGGAGACACAATCGCTTGATAAGACGAAATACAAAAAAATAGTTAAATGTCTCCCACAATTAAAGGATAACACAAATAGGACATAATCATAGATAAGTCAATTTGACAATGACAGATAAAACATCATTTAACCGATTGTTCCAAATTTAACTTTAACCTAGACATAAAGGGGCTCGTGATGTATATAATATACATGATCAGGGAGGGGGACGAGTTTCTAGTATCTGCCTCACCATATGACGATACTCTTCATATTTAGTGTTAAAAATATCTATTGAATTTAAGAGGTAATTGAAATCTAAGCATGTGCGTGGAATGGGAGAGGATTTCCTATTTTTAGTTTAATAAATTGGAAGGAAAAAGGGGTACTTCTGTTTGGCAGGTCGGAGTGGGACGTGGAAAGCTGTCAAACTGGTGATTTATCTATATCTTGGAAACCATCCAAAGAATACTTAATTTTTTTTACATTAATGTAAACAATAACCATCCTTAATGATTTAAATTCTCAAATTTTATGTTATTGTTGTGATTATTTTTAAATATTTATTCAAAGTTTTCATATAATGTGTATGGCGGCAAACTACAGCCATCTATGAAAAAAATATATAATTGACCAAACAAAATAGATATACGGTACCTACTTAGTGCGGCAAAATTCAATAATAAATAAATGCACATACATTTTCTTAACTTGTATTTACTAATTAATAAATATAATGTTCTAAATCTGTATTTTTATATATATAGGTACTAGCTTTTTAAAAATTTTATGTTTATTTCTGTTGCTGCTCAACTGATATTTTTAATTGTGAGATGTCAAATGTTTCACATCATAATATGCGAGTAGGTACTGTAAGGCTCGCTCTTATTTTATTTTAAAAATATGTATTAGTTTTTAAACAGTTCTCAGCTGTCTTTGCGTAAAATTTGTCATACCGATAGGTGATTATAAATGAGATATTTTAGCTTTTAAATTTATCTTTGTTTGCGGCGAAACTATGTACGAGAGAAAAATGTTTGCTCTTTTCTGAAAGGCAAAGATTTCAGTTTATGCTGATAACGAAATACTTAAAGTTGAAGAAAAGTTTCTAGAAAGTTTGTTCTTATTTGTGTTTCAACCTACAAAGAGAAAACTGGTACGAGGCTGTTTTAGTTTCCAATTAAGACGGTGTTTATCTACAGGATAAACTTTTGCAAACGAGATCATTAAAACTATGTCCAAATTCTATCCAGGTACAAATTTTATTGAATTACAAAGACTTAAAAATAAAACCTTTGACAAAGTTATGAAGGAAGTTACTCTTTTACAGTTTTATGGATAAATACCGTCAAGGAAGTGAACTGTGAAATTGGAAGCGTCGATATTTTTTTCAGCATAGGATCAAAGATGGATTCGAAATGGAAAATTAATACAGCGAATAGATAATTTTATTTTCTTCAATAAGAGCAAAATGACTTTGTGGCGACATTATTAATGTAATTAATAAAAGTATACTTTGTTTTCATCATTAATTAGTTGAAAATATCAACATGTTTCGGGGCCAATAGTGCGTTCATCAGAATAAAACGTATACTTAAAATTAAAAACCAAAAATTGAAACTGGTAAAGGCAAAATAAAAATAAATTTGCTTATTTAAGCATTAATAAAATTAAATATATTTATATTTAATTTTATTTATATATATATATATATATATAAATAATTATTTATTAATATCCCATATTTTATATATTTATATATATATATCATTTACAAGGAGTAAGAACCCCAAATTTATGACGTGAAAAGGTGGATCTCAGTTCGTATATTCGACTTCCAAACGTGAAGCCGACAATTCCGACCCTTAAAATATATCAAAAAAAATCTAATTTTAGACCAAAAATATAAAAATAAAAATTTATTATTTAATAACTTTACTTATAATAACTTCTTCTTCAAAAAGAGCAAAATAATTTTTTTGGTGACATTATTAACATAATTAATAAAAATAAACTTAGTTTTCGCCACTTTTGTATTGAAAAATATCAACATATTTCAGAGCCCATGTCCCCTTTGTCAGTATACAATTGTATCAGTGGGTAAAAGCCCGATTTAATTCATGAAAAAGTACAATAATTCTTATACATTTTCTAAGTGTATTTTTTCTCTATATTTATAATCCGACATCTTTTGACTACACCAAATTTTTTATCGTTACTTTAAGGATACTGCGTAAAATACAGGCATCTCTACCTCTTTCCCTTGCCCGTCTTACCATCTCCCCACAATATAAATACCGGACATGAACCGCCATAGGTCGACCATAATCATAAGACTATTCCCTAGCTTTGTCCGGGAAGAAGAAATGGAAGGAAAGTTACCTGACAAGCCCATATTACAAGCTTCAATATGATATTCTAAATAAATATATATTTTTTAGTTTAAAAAAGGTTACTTACTTACTAGAAAAACTTATTGTGTTCATTTTTTGCATCGTAACACATATTTTTTGCGCGCATTCTTTTGAATGCGCCATAGTATTATATATTCTGTATTTATTTTTAGTATAATTATATATTGATTATTTATAGTATATAAATATGATTGTAGGTATTTTAATAAAATTTACGGTACTTTAAGTACAAACATAATAATTATTTATCAAGAAAAATTATTCTCTCAGAGAGTCTCTCAGAGTCAAAGCTATTTATTTAGGAGTCTCACAGAGTCAAAGCTATTTATTTAGGAAACGTGAATATAAGTTTTTATAGGGTAGCGCAGGCCTTATGACTTGCATGAGATGGCTTAAGTGATCACTTAACATAACGGAATTCACCGATTCCACCGTAAGAACATCCGTACAAATTTTAAAAAGTTGCATAATGTTCTAAATTTTTTTTTTCAAATATTTCAAGGTACTTTTCTAGAGTCATTAATATAGTATACCTACATAGATTTCGCAATTGGTAATGATATCTCTATATTTAATATATTTAAATAGCTTCGTAGTTTCCCAAGGAAATAGCTTCGTCTCTCTGAGACTCATAACATTTATTGTAAGTAACAATTATTATTTGCCTAGCTTTTTATACTTTGGCAGAAATATTTTTGGATATATGTTTTCTGCACTGTTAATAGTAATTTTTGGGTAAAGTAATAATTGCCACATTAAAACAGCAAATACAAGTGAAACGAGAAATGCCATTTCATCCAAGCACAGAGGATTTTGCCACGTTGGGTAGACTAGTAAAGTAATTCTATTCCGACCCATAAACAGACAAACTTATCCTATTCAAGTCCCAACTTTCACACATTTGAGGCTGCATGTTACTGGATTTTGTTCTGCGGCAGGAACTAGTAGGCCACAAATTTCCTAAATATTTTCTTATAAAAGAATGATAGCTTTATAGTAATGATACAAGAATACAATATAATAATATTAATGATACAAATATTTTTCAAATACGGTTATAAACAGTATTATTTTGGGCGACTCTAGAAGGAACCAGAATATATATATTTTTTTTTAAATAGAGATGCGAACACGGAATACGTGTCATATCAATATTCTTACTATTTTCAAAATAAGCTAAACGCTTGTGCTATGAAAATAGGACTAACTTGCTGGTCTGGAGTGAGATTCGAACCCGTGATCTTTGGATCACGAGGCGAGAGTCCTAACCACAAGACCAACAAGCTACTCTTGCATATTGCATCATCAGATTATAAAGCTTCATAATAGTATTGTCACGGGTCATGGCTGCGGGAGGCAAATGAAGACACTAGAAATCAATTAGCGATTTATTAATGAATTATTTAATGTACAAAGTCTCTTAACACGAATTAAACTTAGCGCTATTCTTTAAATCACACTGTTTCATAATATGTCACACAACACTTTGTTTATCACTTGTAGGACATTAAATTCTCGCATGTAGCATTCGCATTTATTTAGGTATATATTCGCCCGATTATTTCGCTCGATATCTGTCGTTTCACAATTCACGGCTGGGCACACCTGGCTGTTCTCCGCGACGTATTTCACATTGAACGATTCGTAAAAATATGACTTCACGCCGTGTCGTATTTATATCCAAACGCTGGTAAATTCTAACTTTCGTGAAAATTCTATTCCTTTCTAGTGTCCATTGCTTCTACTCTATTCCTTTCATTTGTACACGTTTCCCGAAGGTAATAGATAATTGTAGACCATTATAGGTCCTGCAATAGTTTTGTGACACATTACAAGGGATTCGGACTATTCCATTCCGTGACAATATTAATTTATTTCAATTATCGTTTCTAACTGAAAGATCAGAAAAGGCGTACAATATTTTAGTCGTGAATTATATTATTCGACTGAAGTAAACAGGATGGTGAGGTAAACAAGAAGTGAAAACAGAATGGGTGTAGACTGGTTGGCTCACGCGGAAGCAGCGCAAGACAGGGGAATATGGAAGCACCTTGTCGAGTCTCTGGGCCCCCGACCTTACAAGAACAAGGGGATGAAGATGATGATGACTAAAGTAAACAAGCTAATTTGGTTTTTCTTACTAACTTATCTTTAACACACGTAGATAGGAAGAGAGGATGGAGCGCCATAATCTCGTGTCCTGATACACAAAACTTGCTTCATTCACGACACACATCTTCGCTCGGAAGCTTGTCGATGAGAATTGAAAGAATCCTCCAGTCAGGTTCTAAGCATGACACAATTGTGTATTCATTGAAATGGTTGAATATAATTTCTGAAACAAAAAATAATAATTTTTCCAATTGATTCAGCAATAATGTAGATTGATAGTTAAAAAAATATTGATTGTATTATGTGTATTATTTATTTAAAAATAAATTTTCAAATAATTTAGAAAAACAAAAAACAAAAGACATTATTCATTTTGATATTTTTACATATATTTATATCACCCTGACGATAGAAAGGTATTTCCGAAACAAGTAGGTGTAATTAATCAAATGATATAAGTAGATTGATACAAATAATACAATCAATATTTTTAAATAATGTCAATCTACAATGTTGCTGAATCAATTGAAAAAAAAGAAAAATTATTGTTAACAGGAATATTGAGGGAAGAGAAGAGTTGGTAAATGTAGTGTTACTAAACAAATTAATACTTATACCACTTAATTACTATTAATAAATTTATTTTTATTTATAAACTTTCAAACTGAAAATTTTTATTGATACCTATCAATGAAAATAATGTTATTTATTATTATGATAGTTTATAGTTCTAGAAAATACTTAAAAGTTCATATCATTACCATTTTTTAAAGTGCCTAAATTTTCAATGTTCCATATATACATGTACAATTCGAGGTACTTTATACATCTCCTCTCCCCTTCCAATCCCTTTATCTTCAACTACAATTTGTTAAGATTTAGCTTCTTGGCCGGCACACTGGTTACGCAAATTTCCTAAGGATAGCAGAATACAAATTTAGACCATTTGACAATTATGTTAATGTTTGTGATGATTTATAGAGCGTCGTTTTTTTGTAAAAGAAGCTTTAAGGGCGCTTTACAGATACGACACATAACATTGATCTAGACATAATAATACTACGTACCTTTATGTTTTATTATAACTACATAACTACCACTCGTAATATTAAGGGTGGATAGATAATATTATTAAATGCCGAAATTAAATGACTAAGCTCGTAAAATAAATCTTTTTATTCTCGCTTCAACATTTCTCCATCTCCATTTTTAATTCGCACGAACCGTAATACAACATTTTAAACTAAAAGAACCGCTTCGCTCTTGTTTCGCTACTGCGGTAAGAACCCTTCCAAAATCTTCGCTTTCGAATCATGTTAGTTCGTTATTTCAACGACTGGGCACACCGGCCCGCCATTCTGCGCATTCGCCACTTATCTATGGCATGCGCCTACGCTTGTTTTCGACTGTTAAATGTCAACGAACAGCTTGCTACAATATAGTATGTCTTAAGTAAGTTTTTAGAAATGCAGTTAATCTAGCAGCTAGAAAACAATAAAAATGCACTACTAGCCTTTTCCAGAAAATCTTGGAGTAAGCCAAGAGATAGTTATTGCAGTAAAAATATCTAGAATTTAGATGATTTATTTACTCCGCTATCATCAAATATCAATTCAAGCTGCAAAAATGTTATGTCCAGCAATCCAAATAATCATAATTTTAGTTCAATTATTCAAAAACGCTTTTAGTACGTACTTTTAATTTTGTAGTCTTGAGTTGTAGTAATAAATCATTTTGAATATTATAGTAATTGAAATAAATAGAAAACCAAAATTATTAGTTAATTGAAAATAATTTTATATTTAAAAATTGTACCTATTCAAAATTATTCCCAATTCTGGTATTTATTGAAGGAGTAAAAAATCTTACATATCCTATCGTATGTAATTCATGATGAAGATTACATTCAATGAAATTTACGATAAAAATCACATTCAATAAAAAGTACATTCAATCTATTGAAATTGTTTTCTTTCTTCTCTATTGAATCAATTATCTATTGAATCAATCTCTATTGAATAAAATCTATTGAAAATGTGAAAAAAACATAAGTAACTAATTGTCATTAGATTTGAACGAAGTTTTTGCAAGGATCAAAATTGGAACATAATTTGAAAAAACAATTTTAGTGGATGTAATTTATTTTCCTTAGCCACTTTTCATATTATTTATTATACAAATTACTCATAAAACTATTTCAGAATCAGAATCAGTTTGCTAATGTATGATTTTTAATTTTAATTAAATATAACCACACTCATAAAACACTGTTTAATATGCAATATAGCAACACATGATATAATACGAACCCTATGATATTGTTGTACCTAATACAATGGTAAAGGTTATCAAACCCTGAATAATTAATATCTACATTTATTACAAGCAAGCGACTACTTCAATTTCAATGTAAAACATTATTTGAACGCATTTAAAATCATTCTGTATCCAATTTAACCGCATTATTTTTCATTCCTAAATTTTAATCCAAAAAAACTGGAAATCGGTGAAAGCTTTTAACCATATACCTACCTAGTATTGGAGCATGTAGTTCAAAGAACCTGCATTTAAACATGAAATATATTTAAACGTAGATATATATTTAGTCACACAAAGCGGATGGGTTTTTTGTTTCATTTTTGGATGTCTCACATCAAAAAAGGTCGGCCCCACATTGTTTGAGCTCGGCGTATTGAAACGGATTGACATTACTTTTCCTTTGTTGTTTCCCAAGAAGACAGAAAAGGTTACCTTAAAGAAAAACAAAAATAAGAAAAACGGTTCATTTTTCTTTGCAAACATTACACCAGAAATGTATTTCCGGTACTCGACAGGTTATAAATATCAAAATCATGTTATTAATATATCTGAGTACGCAATAAATATCTCTTGATTTATATTTTTCTATTTACGAACATCAAATACTTAATTTTTTAATATTTGATATTGTTTTTTCATCGATTTATTATCACACCGCATCCCCGAAGCGATAGGCAAAGTGGATAGAGCACCACACTCTTCTATCCGGGCACACCACTTTTACTTTGACAACATTCATACATCTTCTCAAGCAAGCATCGATTGTTGAAACTTTTAACAGGACAAATATTTGGTTTATCTGTTCGCCTCTTATATTTTGTTTACTATCTTCTGCTCACTCATATGTTTTACTTTACTCTAAACCATCTCAGTGTTCCTTTCTTTACTTTTTCTTTACAGCATCACATTCACTTCTGATATGTTCATTCCTCACTATTGAACACAGATTTTCCACTCATGCGCCTAAGCGAACCCATTTCCAATGCATTCAGTCTGCCTTCATTCTTCACCTTTCACACATTCAACCTTCGTTACAACCTCACTCCAGCGTCATTAATTATATTTAAAAGCATTTGAAGGTCATCAACATAACAGTGGCATTGGCTTATCTGATGTTATTGACGCAAGCACCATTAACGTTTGTCATGTGGTGCTTCTTTAAAGACAAGATCGGAGTATAGATTGAACAGCATGGGTGACAGGTGTTGGACTCCACGTTGAATTGGATTGCCTTGCATGTGCTGTTTTCCAGTTTAATAACGGCTTGATAATTCCAGTACAGGTTCTTAATAATATTTCCATAATTTGTCATCTATGCCATGCTATCGGAACATTCTTATGACATCCGTATGTTTTACTATGTCGAATGCCTTCTCGTAATCAATAAAACAGGAAAAATTGTTCTTTCTCCGATCTCGCATTATATAACTATAAATTTTCATCTTCTTCTTCTTCAGCCTTCTTCTCTCCACTGCTGAATATAGATCTCTTCCATATCCTTCCATCCTTTATTGTTATTTGCTAATTTTAGCCATTTCTTTCACTCCACAGCGGCTATATCGAGGCCATCTCTTTTGAGGTCTTCCGATACCTATTCTCCTAAGGTCTCCACTTTAGAACTCTGGGAAGCCAACTTGTAGTATCCTGCCTTGCAAAGTGCCTTGCTTATTGCCATTTTAGCTTCGCTACACGATCCATGATATCTATACATATACGCTATAATACACAATATAATCAACTAGTTAAATTAACTATTATTTCCAAGAGACACGATTCCTTTCATTTATTTATTATTATCATTTAACCTTTCTATATTTATTTATCATTAAACCTTTCTAAGGGATATATTATTTTAAGCGCTTTAAATAAAATTTGAAAGCCTTCCTCGAAGATGGTTAATTTATACAAAATATAAAATATTGGGATGGTAAATACCCGTTTTATTTGTATAATTTTAACATTCATAGCATTAATTATGCTTAATTAATTGTGTAATTTATTTAAACAAATAACAAAGTTTATATAAACTAATCAGCATGGTGTACACAATGTTTAATATTTTTTTGAAATAATAGTCATAATAATTGTAAATAAACAATATAATAAACAAATAAAATAAATACATAAAAATATTTTTTGAATGAATAGTTTCAATAACTTTTACGACAACAGTATCGGTATAAAACAATTGTATGAGGGGTATAAAAATGAAGGTACTTACCAGCGAGGTATTTTTGAGATAAAAAAACTGTCACTACTCAAGGGAATTCTCTGAAACCTATAAAACCTACGTCTATATTTCTACATAAAGTAAATATTTCACATGAAACTTGATGTGTAATATTTACTGTCGGTTACTGTACATCCTGTTTTACTTTTGGCATATAAAATTCAATGCACTTCCGGTTCCATCCATCCAAACTTTAAATTAGTTATTGTTTTTATTCAAATTATGTTATTCTGGTCAATTTTTCCAATAATTTTGTGTAATCAAGAACTTAATAAATTTATTTTTTTAGAAAAGGAATAAGATAGGAATGTTCAGGTTAGGCCAATTTTGTTAATTTTTTTGTTCCTAGCGTAATAAAGGGTGCTGATTACATAAATGACAAGCTTTAAAGCAGTTATATATTTTTGACACTAGAAAACACAGAAATTGAATGTTTGGTGTTTGAATAATCATTCACCATAGATTAGAAAAAAATAATATATACGCAAAACATAGAAAATAGATTATTTAGGTAGAAGCGTTCGTGTCTAACCTAAAAAAAATATTCATTAAAGAAAATATAATACGTTGTGTTATGGTTTGGTGGCAAGACTGTCGTGGGGGCGTTCCACGGGTTTGCGCTCCCGTATTGTGTGAAAATTTTATTGAAAATAAAAATAAATCGTATGAAACAGAATCCAACATAAAAAGAAATAAATATTAAAAGAAAATATACTTATCATTCATTGCGATCTATGCGAAACAGAATAATACTTTATGGTAAACATGATTTGTTTTTTACTATGAATATCATTTTTTAACTTAAAATAACTGCTTTTAAACTTGCTAGCGCCAAAATTTGACATCATTTATGTAATCAGGACCCTTTATGACGCCAGGGGAAAAAAATGAACGAAATCGGTGCTACTTGAACATTCCTAACTATAGCTTTAGAAAATTCAGCGCTGACATTTGCATTTTCAATACAAGTTAATGTACATGCCCCGCTCCTTCAAAATCTATTTAAATATATAATTTTCCAAGAAAAATGTCTGTAATTTTTCTCGTCCCTTCCCCGCCTGTACGAAATGTCGCGGCTCTTAATGAAAACATTTCTCCGCATTAAAAGTGAACTTATATCTTCATTAAAAGTCCAGCTTGAGAAAAATCGCCGCTTGGAAGAAAACACCGTAATAGTCAGCAAAGTGAAGTCTTACAAACACATAATTCAAATAAACTTTAGAAGAGCTGCGGCATAAATCAACAGAGTAACGTGAGCTCACAGCAATCTGGATTGTGATCGAACAATTTAATCTATATTATGATAGCGCTAAAAATGCATCGAGTAGTATTTGCATTTCCAGGTTAAAAAAATAAATTAATTTAAAAATAATTAGGTATTATAATAAAATAATGTAGAAATATTATATTAACATTAAGTGACATTCGAGGAACTTCAAGAATTAGAAGAATTTTATGTATTTCTTCTCATGGTAGGTATGTTACCCTTGAATTTGATGTGTAGTACATTGTCTATGATATAATTTGACGTAATATAGGTCAATTGTCATATTGTTTACCTTACTTTTATTTTATATTTTCCAGAGCACTAATAATTTAAGGACACGACTTATAGAAAAAATATTTTATTTAAGAAACTTGTCCTTAAATCAATTACAAATGGTTATTGCGTGCGTTTATTACATATCTCAGCAACGGTCAAAAAATGCCAAATTAGTATAGCGACTTTGTGTACTTTCCATTATTGTTTACAATCAAATTATATTTGCTAGACCTTTTAAATTTAATGCAAGAATTTTTCAAAAATTTTAATTATGATTGATTTGTTTTAAAAAATTTTAAATAAAATTGATCAGGATTAGAAGAAAAAGCGCCACTTTGAATATGACTAGATATAGATAGCATACAAAAATATGTTTGTGAATATAATTATCTGGCAAAGAGTGTTATTTTAACAACTTAATATTTATTTAAATATTTAATATTTAAAATTAATTTTAATATTTAAAATATTAACTTTTTGGTCAGACATTTTATCAAAATGTAATTTACCTATTTTAGTATGGAACCACTAAAAAATTGATAAATGATAAACTTACTTGAAATATCAATAAACTTGAAAACATGGTTGTGTGTTTTAGAAGTATTCGATCAAAATGGTAAATTTAAAACTGCTCATCGGTTAAAAAAACTTTTATCTAAATTATAAAGCCGCCCTCAGACGCCAATGTCTGCGCAGCGGCTATCGTGGACTGTGAAGCCACCATTTACGTTAGCATGGCCTAGCAGCACCGCGCAATAAGCGATAGCCAGTTGAAGACAGCAATGAACGCATAGCGGCCATTAATAGCCGCGCAGCGGCCAGTCAGCCGCGCAACGGAAATCGCAGCAAGCAAGCTTAATTGTTAGATTTTATTATTATGCTTCATTCAAAATACCGTTTTATAAGTAGAGATCGGAATAAATAATTGTAAAACAGCTTCCTTTTACCCCGATAAATAGCAACTCTTAAAAGATTGTGCTAAAAAATACCTTCGGGGACGGTGGTGTAACACAGCGTTACCTGATTAAAAATCGGCATAGTTTTTAATATGTGATGAAATATACATATATACGACACAAATAAGACTTTTTAAAGGTCCCTTTATATTATTATGTAAGGTAAACATACATATTTGCATTATTTTAATAAATTATTATAAAAACATGGCACAATTTGCGTGCGCTTCCGCTGACGTATCATTAGCAACTAAATTTATCGGCGTGGTCGCCAGCTCGCGTCAGTCACCTGCACACTGTCTTTGTCTAACACGTGTTACCCGACTCTACCGTACTCTTTCTATATTGTTTTCGCTTTCGCCGAAACCCAAGCAATCGCCATCTCTGTCTTACATGAAATTTGTGGTATTGTTGTGCTCTTTCTTGATCGATTTAACTGCGATGTGCAATATTCTTCTCTCTTTTACACACTGGCCCAAAATACGAGAGTAATAAATAAATATTTTTTAATTAAAAAATCCGTACATTCCTAACAGTTTAATTTAGTCATTTTGGTGTGAAAATGTCTATTCGATGATTACAAAAAATGTGACCTTTTAGTTTTCGTAAATAAGGTAGATATTTCATATTTTCTATGACAGGTAGACCTACGTTACATAACCGACACACAGGAGTTAAAACGATTTCACCTCGTACTCTATACTCCCGGGATAACGGTCAGTTTATTATGAGAGTCTAGTATGAACGATAGTAAATCATCGCTTCATATCTTTCAGTTACAAATCAAACGTGAAGTGTCGAAGCAGTATTGAAGTGAAACTTGATTGATCTCCAATAAGACGGGAATGCCGGGACATCACTAGAGCCTCACTGCTCGCCCCTTTAAACACGGAAGACAGTTGGGTCAATATAAAGATTATTATTACTCGAATAAAGAACAAGAAAAATATTTATTTATTTGTCATTATTATTTAATCAAAAATTATATTTTAAGCTTATAAATAATTGTGATAACTAAAGTGGTTTATAGGTAGAAAGAATTATGATTTTATTAAAAAAAAGTTATTTTTATTATGTGATACGGTTATGTTAAACTTTTTATTTAATGGCTGTTTTATCACATTATCCGAAGCGGTTCTTTCTTCGCAAATTTTATTCAAATAACGTAATGTACCCGCTTGTTGCGTTGTAAGGCATTCTTTCCTTTGTCTACCAGTGAGTTATAACGGCATATTATAATATGAATTCATTTCCATAATGTGTTTTTGATTAAAGTGTAAAGTAATAATTGCTCTTCAATTAAAATAAAACAATTTATTAAATACTAAAAAGTTCTTAAGATAATAAATATTTAGTAATGTAAATCTTAAAATAAAAACTTAAAAATTTAACTGTAAAAGTTATTTCAAATCTATGTACCTGGGTTCATTGGACCCGTAGGCAGACGCGTTATTCGTTTTGCCAACCGCGATGGTGGACATGGAAAATTTACCATACACAAAGGTAATATCATTATTATGGGTAATGTCATTTATCTTGCTGGAAGAAATAACGTGAACCCATTGTATGGTGAACTTTGGCCATTTGAATTTCTCTAACGTGCATAGAGAAGTTTCATATCAAAATGTGTACCTTGATACATTTTTTTTTTTGATTCATACGGGGTAGTTGTTGATCCTGACATTAAGATTTTATGTTTTCTACAAATATGTACTTTGGGAACTGGTAGGACTAGTCTGATAATAGTAAAGCTGCTGACCTGCTAAACTGAAGTGCTCTCATATTTTTACTCCCTTTATTTTAACTCGTAGCGTCTGCTTGCTTGCTTGTCTGTCGAAAAAACTTTGGATCGATTTTTAACCCTTTTTCCGTGATCTAATCGAGCTGAAATTTTGCAGAAAGACTTGTGGCGATGATAAAAATGATTTAAAAAATTTTTGTTCAGAAAAATTCGCTTTTGTAGCGTCGCCCGACTCGAGCCCAACGCGTAGGTTAAGCGCCAAACCTGTTTCCACTCGTAAATTAGTAAGGGAACTTGGTTTTTATGGGTAAGTTTTTTTAGGAATTAACTTATATTACTTTGCATAAGAAAATATTAAATACATGTTTATTTCTTGTTACAATTATGTCATATATATCTAGCCTCCATCTGTAATGATTGCAACGGTATAATATATAAAAGTAATAAATAATTTATCATAGCGAACGTCCGTCGAACGGATAACGCACCAAAAGAAGAATACATTTGGAAATAAAAAATGAAATTTTATTAACATTGAAATTGCTAAAACTATTTTTGAGTATCGTGTGTGCTGATTCAACTTTTTCGTTCATTAGAAGCCCACACTTGAGACCCAACGGATATAAAAAGAAACAAGAAGTTACAAATGGGTGTTTTTTGCTACGGTTCGAGGATCAAGAGATTCCATTTATTATTAAATTTCGTAGTTATTCACTTCCGCGCTCGCGAGAGGACCTTTATTTCCAAATCTACCCTTAATACGTTTGTCTACTTTAAAATAATTCCCCTGCATACCGGATATGATGAATCGTCCTTCGGTACACGATGATGGATGGCCCCTCGTGAGGCGCTCCAGCTTCGGGGGAAGAATGATAAGATGGGAAGTTTTGCCGGGGTGGGCGAAAGAAAAATGGCGAGGTGGAAAACAGTTGGGAACAAATCGTAGCCATTTATCGCGGGCCTGCGCAGTGGTGATTGGTGGAACACGAGTATCAAGAACTCCAATCATCGTCGTACCAGGTACGGAGATACCCGATGGCCAGATTGATACCCTCTTCGGAGTGAGAAGCTTTCCATCTAACAAGTAGCGCATTTATAAGCGAGCGAATTTTCTACACATGTACACCTTTTTAGTTCGTTTTTTATGAGAGCATTTCTAAAGTTTGCGATTTTTAAAGTAATTTTGAGATGATACGGATGACTGGAACCAAATTATTAATTATACCTAAACTTTTTACTAAAATGCGAATTTTTTGTTCTAATTTTTCGCTTTTTTAAAAAAACATTTTATATTTTCAATAAATAAGTGTTGAAAACAAAGTATATTATTATTAATTATAGTAACTTTTCAATAAATTAACTTTTATTTTTAATTTTCAAAACTTTGCTTCTTTCCTATTTATCTTCATATATAAACGAGACAAACATGAATTTATTTTAAATATGAAATCTTTATTACCTCCTTTCGGCTTAAGTTATTAACAATATTTGTATACAAAGGTAATATATGTAAATTTATTCATATTTGTAACAAATTTTTATAAAAGAGAAATGAATAATATGTATAAATAATCTTTATTGATCTTAGTAAGTAAACGAAAGTAATACTTGCTCCGACTTGATGTTTCAATTGATTTTAGTACAAATGATAAAATATAGGATGTTTTATAACATACAGTACTAGTTTTAGATCTGTACAGTACAGACTAGTATAGACGTACCACTATAACTTGGCGTGCGAGGGAGGGCGTCCCTATCGCTTAACAGAAGTTGTCAGGGTGTAAATTTATTACACAATGCATAATGTCCGATGACCGGTGTCGTATTAAATACAGAAATTTGGTCGGGCAGCACTAAAGAAATCATGTAGTAATGGCGGTCGTTCTATCTGTTAAACTATCAGACGGTAATATTGGTCCATTATTCGCTTTTTCAGCTTCGCAAAACTTTAATACTTCATTGGCAATTGTTTTTGCACCATCGCGGACTGTTTAGGATGTTTTGGATATAATAATTCAGTGTATATTGGTAATCAAGATGGCACGGCTCGCGCTCAAAGACGAGAATGAACTGAATGACAGGGCGAGGGGTTACCGCCGAGTGTGGGCGGGGCGGGTTTTAGTTCAAAATTCGCCGCACGCCAAGTTACGTTGGGCAAGCAATAGTGGTCAGAGTCACCCGCAATTGATAACAAGGACACAAAACCTATCGGCTGTCATGTAGAATGTAATAGTAAAGGCGACAACATAAAAAAAATATATATTGCAATCACCGAGGATTACCAATTTATAATGTACTGAATTCCAGATTTGATGGGAAATATAGCGTGTAAATTTATAAAAAATGAATGCGAATGAAATCTCCTCTGGACGACGCTTACTTTTTATTTTATTTTATTTTCATTTATTGGTTTTCTTACAGCCATATAATTAATCAGTCTTGAAAAAAACAATAATTGATGTACAGAGTTTTGGGCCAATTACAAGAAAACACATATATACAATCGATAAAAAATAAGAAAAAACATGTCCAATAGTGAGTTTGTGTGAGTGTGTGTATTTGTGTGTTTATTTATTTATTTTGTTTTGGGAAAAGTTAACAGCAAAACAATCTTAAAAATTTTCCACTGAATTTAAAAATTTAATTTAACATACATTAATAGCGAATGGAGGGGAATGTGGGACGGGAGTAGAAGGGAAGATATAATGTACAAATTAGTTTGGGTAAGACCAAAATTACCGGGAAGACCACCGAAAAAATGGTGGAATAGCTGGACCTCGTCATCCCAGGAGGCGTAGTTTTCTATAGCACAGATCTACGAAAAGAGAAAAAAAAGAAGAAGAAGATATCTAATCAGTTTGCAAATCTACTGCTGAACCAGGCTGCATGGGACACGGCCAATACAACTATTCCGACAGGGGTGAAAGCAACCTCCAGTTTCGGCAGCCGCGCGGGTACTTAGATAAATGTCTAGTAATAATTCTGATGAATGGTGTCGTTCAACTTGTTCATTTTTTGTTTCCCCCAGACATCCGTGAGTCACTATTTAGCGGAAAATTTATGTACGCAAGAAGGAGTTTTATGGCTATATGTAAAATAAGATACGATGGTAGCAGGTGAGGAGATTGGGTCATTAATCTTTATAACAATGTACGGCTAGTATATATTATAATATATTAATGAAATGATTCACAGCACTTTCTTTTTCATATTTTTCTAGCTTTTGTGCTGATCAACATATTCTCAGATCGTCTGTCCATATTTGCCAACTAAAAATATGAATTTTTAAATTATTTATTTAATAGATACAAAATAATTTTGTGGTGACATTATTAATATCACCACAAAGTTATTTAATAATAATATTATATTATGTACACATTTGAAATACCAAAATCTTTCGGGGCCAGTGGTCCCTTCATCAGGATACAACGTATACTAAAAATTAAAATAAAAAATCGAAGTATAACAAAATAAAAAGATGATAAAGTTAAAAGGTAACTTTTTAAACAGTTGACACTTTTCCTTATTTTCAAAATTTCTACTGTAATCCTTTATTATTTCCTTTGTAAATCCTAATTAATACCATTATAATGATTTGATTCTAAAATATGATTATCAATGCTTATTGCTATATAAACATCTAAGTGTTCCTTAACTCTAACACCAAAATTTCTACACTCTTTCTCTGTATAAAAATAATTCCAACCATTACAATCAATTTATAAATCGCCAATATTTAAAAAAATCATCCTTAACCTTATTATTTAAGACATAATTTTAAAATTTATTAAATTAAACTAAACAACTAAAGAAAGCTGGTGATATAGAATTTCAGATTTTTAAACTATTGAATTAGAAATTTGATTATCTGTAGTGGGTAAACAAAGATTTAAATAACTTTTAAACCTGTTTATTAAAAATATTATCTATTCATTTAGTTAATTGGACTAAATATTATCAAATAAATTGCAATTAATAATTTTAACCATTATGCAATTTGATAATTTTTATTTCGATGTTGAAGAAGAGTGAAAAGCTGATAATACTTGAGAATCCGGATTGTTAGAAGAATAAATATGGCTGTACGTATCTTTACGAAATACGTTTAATTCAATTCTATTATTAATAGTTGAAATGTCCAAATGCAAGAATTTTGCGCTATAATTTTATGTCGTTGAAAAATTGAATCATTATTAAATTAATACCATAAAAATAAGTTAATTAAAGAATAAATTTAAGTTGTCTTTCAGTACCAGTCTAAATAGATACGTAAAATATCAACACATCTTTTAAAAAAAAATACATATTTAAATAATAAAGCAGAACTATTAAAAATTATACTCTCTAAATTATTTGAAAATAAAGCTACTAAAGGACTAGTATTAGAACGCATTGTCAAACCATCCTATTTTTTAAAAATGGTATTATCATTTATTTATTTTTTATTATTATTAACCCTAAATTTTAGCTTACCGATATCTGCTATAAATAGTACTAAAGTCAATTAATGCATATTGTAGATGTCTCAAGAGACGAAACTGTATTTTTTTATAGGAAAGTAGGTATAGAATATAGAGCTTACGACCTATTGTATGGCTGGCTTAAGTGATAACTTTACACAAAGTAACGTTCGCCGTTTCCACCCATGATAGAATATCTGTAAAGTGTAAAGTGATCACTTAAGCCAGCCGTACGATAGGTCGTAAGCCCTATGTACACCCAAAAGACTTTTAAACCTACTTTCCCATAAAAAAAATACAGTTTCGTCTCTGTGAGACATCTATAATATACATTAATTGATCAATGATGTCTCTGTGACAAAGCACTGTTCTGAAAGATTTGAACAAACTCAAAATATTCTGAGTAATATAGTCATTTTAAATATTGACAAATTATGTAGTACGTAAATTCAATATCTCACAATTATTTATGTTTAAATCATTTTACTTTTCACCGGTCGCGCCAGGTCCTTCGTGGCCACCCACTATTTCTCTTTCATCTCCCATTCATTCGTTCCACATGATCAAAAGTCATCAAAGTGATTTTTGGTAAGTAAGTGATCATGCAAACTTATACGTGTAACAAAATGAGTAAACTAATAATTTCTCATCGCCTTTATTATTAATTTTTATAGAAAACGAAGTTTTCGATTAATCGTTATCGCTCGATGGAGTCTTGCGGTTATCGCGTTATCGAACTGCAGCACGACACAGTGTTCCGCTTAATAAAGACTTACACGGCAAAATGGCGTACAGTAATTATGGCTACAAGTCTAATCTACACGGAAGGCTATTAAAAGTCCGGCGTGCATAAAATGAAACCACGAAACATAACATAAATGGAGGTTATTTCAGCTTAATTACGATATGCAAAATACCACAAATTAATGCTTCGCTGCTCTCAAAAACACAGCGAAATGGATGCCCGCAGGAGAAGTTCAGTCCAGCCTTTAACTAGGGCTTACAGCAACTTCTAAATTTAAGAAAAAAATATTTTGTCGCTTGGGTCGCAGATCCTTTTAAATCAACATAACTACAGAGCTAATAATTATCGTGTTTCCGTGTACAATTTACGCAAAAACGTGAGATACTGCAAAAAGATTTAAATTTATACACGTACAAATAATGATGAATTTCCGAATCTTAAAAGCATTTAACTTGAATGAAGCAATCCTTTTTAAGGCGAGAATTAATTGGCAGTTAAATTTGTAAGTAGTAAGTAGAAAAAGAAAGAGTGACTAAGTGTGATGTAATTGTAAACAATGAAAGCTTAGAACAAGTGAACGAGTTTGTGTATTTGGGAAGTATGTTAAGTAGAGACGGCAAGGCTGAAAATGATATCGAAAGGAGAGTGACTGCGGGAAACAAAGTTAATGGTGCTCTAAGTGCAATTATGGCCAATAAGAATCTGTCAAACGAAGCAAGACTAGCGGTACATAATGGCGTTCTAGTGCCAACCCTGATGTATGGAAATGAAGCCTAGAATTGGCAAAAGGGAAAGTAGACTGAATGCGGTAGAAATTCGGTCACTAAGACGCTTGTCTAGAAAATCTTTGGTCGATAGAGTGAAGAATGAACAAATCAGACATGAATGCAATGCTGGCTGTAGTGTGATAGATAGAATAAAGAAAGAAGTGCTGAGATGGTTTGGTCATATGGAACGTATGAACGAGGAAAGGATGGTTAAGAAAATATAAAATAGGCAACAGGAATAGAGGGCGTCCGCGAAAGACCTGGCACGATCAGATACTACAAGTATTTGAGGATGGCCCTGTTAAAAGCCGCAACAGCCGTAGAACTTGTATGAGAAGATGTGTGAATGTGGCCGAAGCAAAGATGGTGTACCAGGACAGAAGAGTGTGGCGTTCAATCCTCTCTGCCTACCTCTGCGAAGAAACGGCGTGATGGTTAGTTAGTTAGTTAAGTAGGTATATACTTTTTTGAGGAGAATGCATGGTGGAATCTAAATGTTGTATTATCCTCTCGTTTCTATTGAAAAGATCTCTCTTATTTACCGGAGCCATTCAGGCATGTGATGGATAATTCGCGCAACCGTAAGATGACGGCTTCTCTCATATTTTTTCGTATGAGCAAATATTTCGCTCCTCTGAACGGTTCGCTTCGGCATTTGAAAGCGCTTCTTTTTGTATGCACACTCACTTTTCATTAATTTTATTTATATTATTTTATTTATTTATGGGAAACTAACAGTGCATATAAAATAAGATTACTACTCATGATTATTGAACAGTATAGAGACCGTCTTACAAGTTTCCATAGAATTAACATGTTATGTATTATAGCAACAATAACTTGAGTTATACAAAAAAAAAAACAAAAAAGTCAAAGTTTTACGTTACGGACAAACTATGAGAGTCAAAGAATTGAAGGTAAAAGGGGAATAAGGAATGGATAGGAAAGGACTAATCTACTTAGTAAAAAGGAGAAGAGATAAGAATAAAAAGAAGTGCAAAAGATTTATGTACAGCATGAAGATATCTGATCAATACATCTGCATATACATATATACATGAGGTCTGGACAAAAGAAAAAATGTGAATTAAAGAAAGATACAAGATAAAAATTACAAATACGAAGTCTGTTTAAAAGAAAGAAGATGGATTAAAGAATAGGAAAAAAAAAAGGTTTATGACTGCGGTGAATATCCAAGAGTTTTATATTCATAGATTGATGAATTGAAAAGATCAAAGTCACTGAATATAGAGTTGAACAAATTAGACGAGCGATATATAAAAGTGTTTTGCCGGGAGTTGGTATTACAGTGTGAAAGGCTCAAGGTCTCAACCGATCTAGTGGACCTTCCGGGTACTCTCAGGGAGATGCACTGCAGCAAAGAAAACCGATAGAACTTGACCTCTAGGAGCTTAATTATAATTAACAAAAGAAAAAATGTATATTTAATGTATGTTGATTTTTTTTTCAGTATTAAATGCAAAATAATAATTCTGGTAAAATTGATAAAAAATATTTGTTTTTTTGCATTGCATTAGGTGGAGTTGTTTATTTATTTATTGTAAAAAACATCAACTTTTGTTGAACATCAACAATGCTTGACAAAATAAATTATTAAAACAATTTTTTATAACGTGAATCACAGCTTCACAACCACAGTCTACCAAGGCTTCTGTTAAATTATAAATTACATTAAATAATAATTTTTTGGACCTTTAAAATTTGTAGTTATACAGGTACCGTTTTGACGAAAAAAATGTTAGTGATTTTTATATAGCTTTGAGATGAACAAAAAATGTGTTACAGTAATTATGTTTAATCGCAAAGTTCACGCTATAAACATCAAAAATATACAAAAAAAATTTTTTAACGAATTACGTGTTAAAATGAGGATTGAGAAAAGTTATGAGGCCCTTAAGAAAATTTTTCAAAATAACCTCAGAGTTCGTTAAATTTTTATTTTATTTTATATGTAATCTACTTACTCATTACTTAATTGTGTATACATTTTATTATATAATTCAGTAAAATATTTCTTTAATAAAAGTTAGTTTTAAATTTAATATTACTTATTTATACTGCGTACTATTATTGCCTTTGCTTAAAATTTTTCATTATTTTTCTCTTAACTGTATTAATTAAATTTTTTTTTTGCTTTTTATTAGTGTATTTTTATTATTATTTTATTCATATAATTGTATCATGATTATCGCATATTAGTTTTTTTCTTCTTCCTATATGCAGGTACATAGTATGTACTACTTACTATTTAATATATTTTAAATATAATGGTCCTCCTCTCCTACTCACGAGTTATATTACTCATGTAGAAGAGAAATACTATTGTAAAAACTGTCACTATATTTATTGTAAAAAAATATAAAATGTAAGATATAAAAAATCACTTTAATGTATAAGATTATTACCGATAATTCTGCTTCCCCTAACCCTCAATATCCGCTTCGCTGCCAACCACCTGATACTGGACAGCTAATGATAGTGGCTTCGTGAGCATCTTACACTTACCTGGACCATTCAGTATTCATCTTCTTTTCCAAAACGTGTGCAAAACAAAACAAAAGAGCCCTTACTATATTTTTGAAACTATGTAGGAGACGACACTTAGAACAATATAACACGTAGCAAAGATAGAATAGATGAGGTAAAAACAAACTTGGTAGGCAGTGCTGGTTAGGTCACGTGCAGTATATACACCGGACACCAGTAAATAGGTTTTGTCAGAAGCCCAGAAAGGCGTAGGGGAAGAAGACGTTTGAGCTGCACCGGGAGAACCTTTAAAGTTGGAGAAATGAACCAGCTAGCAGTCATGTTGGTAATAAAAACTCACCATGTTGTCAGGCGTATGATGATGATAGTAATGAGGGATCTCATGCGAATTCAATGTTAATCACATTACTATAATTTAAAAAAACAGTTTTATACAAAGAACGTTCTAAGGTTTTCACGGTCATTCAAAATCTTCTAGTTTGATAACAACACGACAATCTCACCGCACACATGAACCTAGATTCTTTTTGGGGAGGTATAACACATATAATAATTAAATTATTCATATCTATTAGTTATCATTGTTGTAAAAAAAAAAATCATACGTATTTATCTATTCTTCTTCTTCTTCATGTGCCTTGTCGGGTCACCTCGACGTCGGCGATCATCTGGGAGAAAGTTTCCCTGTCCAGGGCAGTGCGGAACAGCTCTTCCACGCTTCTTATCCCGGTCCACTCTCGGATGTTTCCAAGCCAGGAATGCCGCCTCCTTCCGACCCCTCTGCGACCCTCAATCTTCCTCTTCATGACGAGCTGAAGGATGGAGTACTTTTCGCCTTTCAATTTTTTTTATCTAATAAATAAATAAATAAAACATCAGCCCTGATGATGGACCCTGCAATGGGATCCGAAACGTTGGCCAGAGAGGTCATAAAAACACATACCCCAGAAGACACAAACTATAAGTTTTATATTATTCCTTTATTGGTGGGACACACATTTTGAAACTTGTTGGCGTTTAAAAGCGAAACGACGCTTAAAAATACAGAATTAATTTTTATTTTCTGAGAAAATTAATCAGTTTTAACCATATGAGAGGTCAATGATAGTAATTTTATATTTTAAAAGTAACTGAAAACCCTGTTTAAAATGGTACTAAACTTTACAACATTTCAATATTGACTAACATAATACGAATTAAATGCAAAAGTATTAAATAAATTTATGTTAAAAAAGGTATGTGTACAGAAAACAGCTGTTACATTTAAATAACGCTTTACGTAATCTTGCAGGACTTTATAATAATATTTATTATTAAAATTTAATTTATTTTAAAATTTCTAAAAAATAAACATGGAGTATTCTTGAAATCAATCAATATATCAATATTCGATATATATATATATATATATATAAATACCCGTCTTTCCCTAACCGTCAAGTTTTCTCCACAACCAGCCACAACCACCCACCGGTGGTTATGGTGGTGGATAGCCCTTGGTGTCACATCGAAAACATGCGAGTTTGGTGGGGGTGGCTGTGCATAGGTGGGAGTGGGTGACGAAAATGTGCTTTCTAGTACATTGTTTTGTTATGGTTCATGGTTATGGTTCAAAATAGGTGCACCGATTGTGTCAGTGAGTCTAGAAGGTTCCGGAAAAACCTACTCTAGAAATTTCTTGAAGAAAAAGGTTCTAGAAAATTACCGAAAGTTCTATAAGGTTTTAAACTGAGTGGCGGAATGTGTCGGTATGTCTAGAAAGTTCCTGTACATTCGATAAATTTCTTGAAAGTTCTGGAATGAGAATGTACTAGAAGGTTCGCGAAAATTCTATGAAGATCCAAACAGAGTACTAAAAATCTACGCGTGCGAAGCCGCGCGGGCACAGCTAGTTCTTTATAAAAACAATAAATTAATTTCAAAAAGGCTCGATTATAAAATAATTAATTTGAAATATAAATACCCCCTTTTCAATTCACGTCCCGCCGTATAAGCCATCGCAGAGATATTCACAAAACATGGCGGCCCTACGAGTCCATGAAATGGAAGACTTAATATTTAAAGTCGCTCAAGTCATAAATGGATGCAGAGAGGCTCTCGGAGATACAACATGAATATGCAAGCCTCAGATGCACTGCATGCAGACATTTGAATATATGTACATACTTATAATGGACATTCTAATATATGGTATTCTCTGTATTGCTCGTAGCCGCATGAATATTTAAAATAATGTTAAAAAACAAGAAATAGCCATAATTGGTTATTTTATAATGAACTTGATACTTTTACAAATATAATTGTATAAATATAGGTATGGTTTGAAATATTTATTTTCTTTAACGTAGAAATATCTTGTGCATACAGAAAAGAATTTATTTTTTGTATTTAGTGCACAGTAAATAATATTAAAAATATATATATCTTTCATTCTATTTTGTGTTACTATTTTTATTGTTATTTTAGTTTTTCATTATATCGTCATGATCGTAGTCCAATGACGGATGTGCGAAAAATTCCATTTTGACTTTTTTGGATCGTTAAAAAGTGAAAAATAGAAGCCATCTAATGGTATATAAAGAGTGAATTTTTTCTCATTCATTTAACCGTCGTTATACGAACTCGGCATAACGCCGGTTCTGATTTGCGATCGTAGAACAATGCAGCTCAATTGAGGTTTGAAAGGTATCAAATTTAAATAACTAACCCAAGTTTCAAAGGAAAATCTTTTGTAGTTATCGAGCTATGACATAAAGTGTCTGTATGTAAATAAAACTTCAAACTGCTCTCCTGCACACTTGAGAAAAATCACATGCGTCGTTGTTCTACGATTATGACGATATTAAACAGAACCAATGTAATCTCGGGACTATCTAGAAAATAAATGCATTAAAAACTGCGTACATACTAATACAATAGACCTCAAATCCAAGAAGCCGGTGATATTATTCATAATTATTATATATTATTGATCCGACATAACGACAAGGCACTACTAATTACAAAAGACAATATTCTGAGAACTCTTTGTTGTTGAAACATATAATGAATATCGCATGTTCTTCTGCGTCACGCGGAGCGATGTAGATTTTTCATGTTATATTTCTATGGAAGCATCTCACTAAGACGTAAAAGTGAACATAGATAGGCAACGATTTAAATAACGTCCTGTGTACGTCTATCGTGTATGTCGCAGGACGAAACTCTAGATATGATTAATTATTATTTTCAAAGAATTGATGTATGACAAAATAAATAATGAAGATATTAGGAATGAATGTAAAGCTGATCGTAGAGCATAACACATAGAATAAAAATAGGGTCGCTCAGTGTGGTTTGGGCATGTTGAGCGAACGAATGAGGAAAGAATGATAAGAAAGATATATAATGCAAGTGTTGACTGCGCCAGTGTAATGTACATCTGTGTAATTAAACATTACACTAGTATACGCCAGAAATATTATTTCAATTTTTTATTATATTCCTTATTCACCAGTATTTTTTCATTCAGAATATTTTGAGTTTGTTCTGAAAGATTTGAACAAATTTTTTAATTTTTTTTTTTAAATATAATCGAAACCTAAAAGGTTTATGGATAACATTTTTACATGATTCAATATAGGAATATAATAATAATAATATAATTTAGATACAAAGTCATTTTTTTATAGTCGAGCGAGTTTTAGCATTTTTGTCACATCTGTTTTGAGTTTGTCAGTGGTCAGTTGTTTGGTCTGTTGTGGCAGGTCGTTGTATAGTTTTAATCCATTGCAAATTCGAGATTGTCCTGTTTTTATTTTGGCGTGTGTTATGTGATAGTTTTGAGCCATTCTAGTGTTGTATTGGTGTTTTTCGTGTATTTTGTGTAATTTTATGTCTTCGTCTTGTATTTCGTCAATTGCTAATCTGTGAATGATTTTAAGTTATTCGATTTTTGTAATGCTTTCGATGTTTAATTGTTTTGTTATACGGTATACAGTTTCAGTTGGTGTCCGGTAATTCAGATCATAGACCATTTTTAGTATTCTGATTCTGAATATTCTGATAATATTCTGAATAAATTTATTGTTTCTGTTTAATTAACTTTAGAATGTTTTATTTCAATTTTTTAAACTCCATTTTTCAAAGCCAAAAAATTTATCATGCCGCACCAGGGCTGTGCCAAATATAAGTTAATTCTCATCACTTTATATTCCGCAGCCGGCGTCCAGCGAAGCCTTTATAAGCCAGCGAGACGTCGATATCGTGGAAGTCGCTTTTGGGTAGACGCCAAACAAAAGAGAGACGGAGATGAAAACTCCACCCCTGGATGGCGTGGTCGCCATAAATATGTGTTAGTCGGGGGAAAATAAATGTGGTCTTGTGCCGTTGCTATTTTTTATTTATTCGGGAAAACTACAAAAAATGGTGGAGCCTACAGAGGCTACAAGTACGTGAAGTTCACTAAACGGAAGCAGAACGCACACTAATAGTACTCTCTCTCTCTCGCTAAATAAGTAATAGTTTTCCACATGAAAACAGACTGTAATCGAAAAAATAATTTACATTCAATAACACATTCATATTATATCATAAGTTATTAAAAACAAATTAATTAATCAATTAGAAAGACGCACAGAAAAATCTAATCCACGAAAATATATTTGGATTGCTCTATGGACAAAAATAAAAATAAAAATTAATCTATTAATAAAAATGAGAATTACATATAAGGTCGATATATTCACGGAAATCTACAAGGCTCCTATAGCTTAGTGGTCAGAGCACCGGCCCCGGAAAGGAGGTGTCCCGGGTTCGAATCCCGGTAGTAGCCAATATTTTTTCGTAGATTAGATTTTTCTGTACGTCTTTCTAATTGATTAATTAATTTGGTTTTAATAATTTACATTTCAAAATCGCTTTAAATCTCTAAATTCTCACATTCATCATATTCCTCAAACTACAATTTTGTGCTATCTCATGTAATATTTTCTATCCAATATAATATAACAATTTTAAATTAAATTATAATATCACACTCTTCCACATGAAACCACCATCCTATTAAAACCGATTAAAAATTACTCATTGCATATCAAAATCGACGGTTCAGTTTCTT
The DNA here is from genome assembly GCA_016648135.1 of Agrypnia vestita. Lineage (NCBI taxonomy): Eukaryota > Metazoa > Arthropoda > Insecta > Trichoptera > Phryganeidae > Agrypnia > Agrypnia vestita. The sequence goes on from JADDOH010005164.1 coordinate 206,288, forward strand.
TTTAAAGTTTCCAATACATTAATCAAAAAACTTAACTTCTGTAGATCGGATTTCTAACTTATTTCTTTAGATATATAAATATAAGTATTAAGTTTTTATTATATTTACATATTTATTTAGTTCATTAATTATGTTGTTCTGTCTAAAACATAATTTAACAACATAATTTCACTTGGTAAGCGGCTTTACATTCTATAGAACCAGTAAAACTAATTTTACTAAATAATAATGATGTATGTATATATATTTGTCACGATTTATTATTAAAAATGTGTAGTTTCTAGAATATTATCTTAATTCATTTGCGAATCAATAATTCATTTGCGACTTAAGTTATTCCGGCGTGTATTCAATAAATTTTTATCTCCAAAAGAATATTTTTTGACACGTACGCAGATAATCAGTATGTACCTACATGAAATGAAATGTGGGTGGGCTGAAAACATTAAATGAAGTTTTACATTTCATTCCCCGTTATTGAATTCAGAACCCAAAACAGGTGTATTCAAATGATTGCATTACCACTGGGGTTTTATTTATTCAGCTAAAAAAGGGTACATTTTTTTGTACAGTTTCCAGTCGCCCATTTTGATGTTGACCCGGGAAAACAAAATGGCGAATGTGTCGTACACGTTGATTCGATGATGTTATTGATCCTGGAAAATTTAAAAATATTTTAGGACATTGGCGTTAGCCGGTTTCGTTAGGCCATCATAATGAATACACAAATAAGTAAAACTCTCAGTGCATGTTTTTATCAACTGAGACAGATTAAAAGTATTCGGAGATATCTTCCCCCTGAAGCCGCCCGGCTTCGGAGTTTATCGCTTGTGTATCGCGAGTGTAGCGGAGGCTTCGATATCGGAGAATGCTCCGGATACCCTGGACGGATATGGTCAGCAACACAAGAGTTCTTCAAAGAGCTAGAGTGAATAGAGAGTTGCTGACAAATATCAAAATCCGAAAGGTATCGTATTTGGGTCATGTGCTCAGAGGAGAAAAATATGAATTGCTCCACCTGATTCTTATGGGCAAGATAGAGGGTCGTAGAGGTGTTGGAAGGAGACAAATTTCCTGGCTCCGCAATATACGCGACTGGACGGGCATAAGAAGTGTTGGAGAGCTGTTTCGTGCTGCCCAGGACAGGGACGCTTTTTCTCGGGTGATAGTCAACGTTGGGGGGACCTGACATGACACCAAAAGAAGAAGAAGAAGCCACCCGTTTACTCATAAATGCTTTTGTGGTGTTACGTGTGGACTACTGTAATAGCATTTATGCTGGACTTCTGAAATTCCAGCTGGATAGACTACAGTCAATTCTTCATGCGGCAGCAAGAATAGTATACGGAGCATCAAAATTCTCGCATATAACATCCCTTTTGCGTGAACTACATTGGCTTCGTTTTCCTCAAAGAGTCGAGTTTAAGTTGTGTTGGTTCATGTACAAGGCGACACATAATATGACGCCTCTGTATCTTCAAGAACTCTGCATCCCAGACGACTTAAATAATAGACGCCAAACTCTGGGGTCAGCCAGTACTTCTGCTGCAGGAAGGGTTGTAGAACCGACCATCCACAACCAGAAGAATAAGTTTAGTGAACGGGCATTTGCGGTGGCAGGCCCAAAGGCGTGGAACTCTCTTTCCTCAGTTATATGGAACAGTGCATCAAAAGCAGTTTTTAAAAAAAGACTTAAAACGCACCTTTTTGTAAAATCCTTTCCATCACATTAAATACTAGCGTAGAACTAAACGATGTTAGTGTAAAGCGCTATTGATGTGATATTTTTTACGAAAATGGCGCTATAGAAATTATCAATTTTTATTATTATTATAGTTATAGTCATCATTCGGATTTAATGCTCGGTAAAGTTCCTAACCTCCTGGCCCTATCGGTCTCTACCCTGGGCTGTTTCTCATCTATGCTGACGCCAATAAATAATTTGTCTTTATTCCCATTTTCCCATCACCTCGTTTTGCAGCAACCAATTCATCTCCTTTTAGGTTTAATATTATTTAAGACGACGCCGAGAAAAATAATCCAAAACGGCAGTCATTGTTAAGTTGATATAATGGAGAATATTTATATAATAAGCATACAAAATATACATTTAATATCACAGAGAACGTGTTTACAATTAGTCTGTGGCCAAAATTATAAACTATTAATAGTTTATTTAATAACACTCTGTAAAGATTGGTAAAAATCGAAAAAAGACGTGCAGGCGTTCAATAGATTTTTCATAATTAACTGTAATTTTTTTTCTCAAATATCATTTCCTAAAAATCCCACTTGTATAACCTACAATTCGTCCAGCTTAAATTTTTGAAATATTACCTGGTAATTTAAATATATATATTTTTAAAAAGCAACTAAAATCATCCATACATTTTTACTACGGAAAATATAACAAATACAAACGCTTACGATTGAAATATTATTTCATTCGGCTGAGAGCCGTCAGCGAGCGAGGTCACGCTCGTTTTCCGACGATGCGTTCTACGTTCGAATTCGTATGTTACACTGCGCACATCGAAAACGACTTAAGTTTATTTTTTTGTAGATAACTGAGTTTTACATATTATTGCTAATTTTTGTTTGTTTATCTTTTTGATGTTCGAGACAAATTAAATTTATACAATAATTTTTGTTTTAGTGAAAATGGGAAGGCGAAATAATGAATATATATTTTTTTTTAAAATAGAGATGCGAACACGGAATACGTGTCAAATCGATATTTTTACAATTTTCAAACTAAGCTAAACGCTTGTGCTATGAAAATAGGACTAACTTGCTAGTCTGGAGTGAGGTTCGAACCCGCAACCTTTGGATCATGAGGCGAGTGTCCTAACCACAAGACCAACAAGCTACTCAGCTTTTTGAATCACGAATCATGAGCAATGGTACACCGTATTTTGAGCATTTTTGGAATAACTACTTACTTTCACATTAATTTAAGTTCAGGAATCGTTGAAAAATAGGGATTTTGTTTCTGAATTTACAATAGAAGTCAAAAATTAAGATGAGATCATAATCAATAGAAATAGAACTGTCCCAACTCGCAATAACAGACATTCACCTACTTTTCATCTCCCCTTTTGTAAGACCAACTCAAAACAAAACTCCTTTATGTACAGATCCACAAATTCATTTAACACAAACTATCACCACATTGACATTTTCAACGCAACAATAAGAAACATAAAACAAACAATATAACAATATTGAAAAAAAAATGCAAAATTTGATATTGCATATCTCCATAACTATTGATATTAGGTCATGGTTGCTTGAATATTTTACACTCATAACATATTCAGGAATCTACCGGCCAAGTTTCTGCTGCTAGCTCTGGTACACCCTAATACGTCTGTACACCTAATTTGTACTCAATATTTTATCAAATTATAATTATGTTATCCCTTCATAAACGATAACGTGATAAACAATGTAGCCGGCATCGTTAGGGCAGTAAATAAGCTGATATTGTGTTATAAAATAACGTCAGGTTTTTTGATATATGGCACACAAAGGATATATCGAATTACAATGATGTTTTAAGAGCATTATTTTACCCTCGGAAAAGGGAAAATATGGTTTGCCGCCCGATAGCGATGGAAAAAATGTTTGACAGATTACTTTAATGGAAAATGGGATCAGTTTCATACTGCGGGCGCTGCTTGTCGAGGACGCGGTCTGATCAGAAAATATTTAATAATAATCGTATTTGACTAATTATAAATTGATTAATTATTTAAATAAATTAAGCCTTGTGTAAAATATATCCTCTCAACTGAGCAAATTACGCATGTATGAAGAGTTATTGATAAATGCGTGGACGGATGGAAAATTTACAACACATTTAAAGTAAACTATAATTATTCGTAGTAAAGCAAGCAGGAAGAACCTGGATGCGAATGGGGAGAAACAGAGACGAGTGGAAAAAAATGGAAGAGGCCTACATCCAGCAGTGGAGGGAAAAAGGCTGAGGAAGAAGAAGAAGAAGATAATTATTCGAGAGTAGAAAGCCAAGGGCGTTCTTTAATTATTAAATGATTTACATATATGTTTTGAATAAAAAAATATATAATAATAAGAACTGAGAAAGCGACTTGAGGCATTGGAGATGTGGATCTACAGAAGAATTCTCAAAATAAGCTGGATGGACAGAGTTACGAATGAAAATGTTATGGCTCGGATGAATAAAGAAAAATAAGTTATTATAACAATAAAAATCCGAAAACTTCAATATCTAGGACATGTGATGAGGCATCCAGAGAAATACGAGATCTTGCATCTCATAATGCAGGGAAAGATTGCCGGAAGTCGGGGCCCTGGAAGAAGGAGGACTTCATGGCTGAAAAACTTGAGACAGTGGTTTGGCCAGTCTACTGTGGAGCTGTTCCGGGCCGCAGTAAACGAAGTCCGCATAGCCAACATGATAGCCAACGTCCGGTAAACGCACGAGAAGAAGAAGAAAAAATATGTAAATCGTTTAGTAATTAAAGAAATATTGACAAAATCAGGTTGACAAAACATTATTTTGCTCTCCTGTAAAATTAGAATTAATCACTAACGCCTTTTTGGCTTTTTACCATAGATATCATATCAAAACTGGCTACAGCCTGGTGTGGTTCTTAACCTCTTCAAGAAATGTAGTTCTCGCCGTTTGAGGAGACCAAGCAAATATTTGTTTTATGGAGGTATTTAATAAATTGCCTTGTTAAAAATATAAATCAGGATGAAATATGCCATGATGATTTAAATTTAAATACATGTACATTTATTATACTTCGTACATACTACTGAAATCTTGAACCAACTATAAGAATTCCATTTTAGAAATTTATTATAACTACTATTAGGTCCTTACATATGAAATTGGCGTTTTTCCGTACTGGAAAATTTGATCTCAAATATCTTCTCTTTGGTTAGGAATTCCAAATCCAAATTTATACAGCTATTTACTCATGTATTTGTGTTTTGAAAATTATAATTCATTTGTTTTTTCCTCAATTGTTTTTTTCTTTGCGTTACTCAGTTTACAAAATGAGAAACTTGAAATATCGCGTTATTTACGAGTACGAGTTCCACCGTGGCACCAGTGCTGCAGAAACGGCTCGAAGGATTAATGATGTGTATGGCGACGGTGCCGCAAAAGAAAACACAGTGCGTTTTTGGTTCCAACGTTTTCGTTCTGGAAATTTCGACCTGCAGAACAAGCCCCGTGGACGGCCGGAGACCAAAGTTGATAATGAAGAATTGAAGGCTATTGTGGAAGCGGATCCATCGCAAACCACATCCGAGTTAGCTGCAGGCTGCGGTGTTAGTGATAAAACTGTTTTAATCCACTTGAAGCAAATTGGTAAGGTGAAAAAGCTTGAAAGGTGGGTACCTCACGAATTGAGTGAAGCAAATCAACAAACGCGCGTTGACTGCTGCGTTGCATTACTCAACCGGCACAATAATGAAGGGATTTTAAATCGAATCATTACCTGTGATGAAAAGTGGATCCTGTACGATAATCGGAAAC